>JAAKBH010000612.1:0-177634 GCA_019776075.1 Amaranthus palmeri | reverse complement strand
CACCCTCTCTAACACGAAGATGGAAGGAGGTGTTAACTATATTGAAGGCTGTGATTTGTGGCAAAGACATATTATTGTCGAATGTTCAGAAATTTGTTTGTTTTGTAGCTTAGCTTGCTGTTTACATTTCCTGCATTCTATGTCTATTTATAGGCTAAACAATTCCTTTTTTTATTTTTTAAACTGCCTTCGTTCCCACGTTGCTGCACATGCAGTCAAATTAATGCTTCTTAATACTCCCTATCTCCTAACATAAGTTATATAATTTAGATATCCATAAATTATAATTTTTATTGAATCGTAATGTTAATGAATAAAAAATTAAGGAAATAACTCTGACGTGTTAATCAAAATTTTTAAAAATTCTACACTTAAACATGAGGTATTGAGGTATATCAAATGTTAATTTGATTTTTGTATATAAAAACGTTAGCAAACGTTAATTTCAAAGCTTTATAAGCTCTTGTACGTCCATTTATACGACTCACCGTTTCAAATGCCTTTAAATGTTTAAATAATGTTAATGTAAAATATAAAAGGACTATAAATAATATCAAAGTTAAAATAGTATTTACTCATCACTCTTAATTTGTATTTTGCTCTTAATCTATAAATGTTTATAATTTTCAAATGCCTTTAAATGTTTATAATTTTTATAATATAGTTAAAATGCCTTTAAATAGTATTGCTCAAAGTTAAAATAGTATTGCTCAAAGTTAATCTATAAGTTTCAAATGCCTTTAAATGTTTATAATTTTTAATTAAGAATAATTTGATATATTAAGGGTTAAAATGTTGCTTCAACAAGTGTGAAAAACCTAGATGAGACATTTACGCTGAATAGTGTTGAAGTGCCCATTGTTACCCACATGTGAGTTGTCCCACATCGGAGAAAGAGAAGAGTATGCATCACTTTATATACTAAAGGAGTAACTCTTACTATTATCAATTGGTTTTAGTAGTGAACCTTCTTTGGGTTAATAAGTGGTCTACTTCTTCTCTTCTTTGTTTGGGTTGCCCAGACCCATTTTCTAAATTCTATCAAATAGGAAGGAATATATTTAATAAACAAAGTACTCCCTCCGTTCCAGTTTACTTGTTCCATTTTTTGTTTTGGCAATTTCTCATTACTTGTCCCATTTCCTTTTTTGGCAATCCTTTTTTTTACCTAAATACCTCCACTTTTCCAATTCCCAATACTCCACTACCACCTTTACAATTAATTTAATCAATTAAAATATCCAACTACCACCTTTTCCAATGGACCCCACTACTACCTTAATATCCGTGTTTGGTCAAATTGGACAAGTAAACTGGACCAGAGGGAGTATTATTTAAACCCAATTAGATTTTTAATTTATTGATTATATTCCCATACTTATCCGGTGAATAAGAATTGCATCGCATGCATTTAAAATTTTATTTCACTGCCCTGCAATTATTGCTGTTGTCGATAGGAAATTGCCAAGTAATTGACCATATAGTATTTCTTAATTTAAAGAATATATCCGTGATAACCAAGATCAGCACGGGTTTTTCTCCTCTATATTTTATTAATTTTGTAACATTATTGATGGCCCGTCACCTTTGAGCTAGACTCTGAACATGCAATATATACTGCCTCCGTTAACCCGTTCATACTTTGTTACATTTGATAATGACACGTTTGTGACGTTTGTGGACAGGCACGTTTCTAAATTTTCAGTGGCCTAGGGCGAGATTGAAAAAAAAAAAATTCTTATATGGAAGATTAAAAATAAGGACCCTTATGTAGAAGATTAAAAACCCACTATTTGAATATAAAGCCTTACGTAGAAAAGAACGCGGGAAAAAACTTGAAGCTCTAGAATGCTCAAATTCATCCCAATTTTCTAATTAGTTTGAAATATCTTTCGAATTTCCTTGTTATCCAAATAAATATGAAAATTTTTCAATTTTTTCTTTGAAATTGTAAAGAGTATTTGAAGAGTTTTGCATTTTGTCATGAAACCATTACAGGAATTAGGAAATGCAAAAGTTTTCATTTATATTTGGAAGAAGAGCCCTATAAATCTTCCTGATTGATTGCATTGTTAGATATTTATATGTTTGCCATTAATATCTCATTCCCGCTATAACATTCTTATTTTTTTTAAAAATATTTTTATTGTTTTAATTTACAGACTTAAAGTTACATAATTTTTAAAATATGGGGCCCTAGGCCTTTGCCCTACCCGGCCTAGGCCAGATACGGCCCTGTTTGTGGATGCATTACTTAAAATTTTATGGCCCGTTTAGTAGGTGCTAATAAATGGTGGTAATGAAATGAAAAACTAGTATAATTTTGTTTGAAAAATCTCTTGGTTACCTTGATAGTCATGGACATGGTTGTCTCACTTCATTGATCTCATTTTCTTTATAAAATTCATTCCAATGCATTTCCATTGGGAGATGTGGTATTAGGTGGATTTGAAAATTTGTTAACAAAAAAATTTTTTGATTAAAGTTTCATTACCACGGGAATGCGATAGAACTTTTGATGAAATTTTCATTGTAAATCATTCTCATTACCATCATATAATATCTCTTACCAAACGGGCCGTTAATAATTTTAATTATACTTTCTCCATTCCATATTACTTGCAACATTTTCTTTTTCATGTAGTTTAATGCACTAATTCAATTTTTAATATTTCAAATTATATATAATAAAAAAATTTAAAAATTTGATATTAATGATCTTTTGCATTGAGACGAATCAAACAAAATCTCACTTGACTATATTTTAACTTATAAATTAAAAAATAATCGCAAATTAAGAGTGGTGAATGAACGAATAGTGTAATAAACATAAATGTTACAAGTAATTTTGAACGGAGGAAGTATATAATTAAAAATTATAAAAAAATAAAATTCTTGTAAATTAAAGTTACTCACTTTTATTGCTTCTTATTAAAGTGAACGAAATTCTTGTAAAACCTTGAAAATTTTGAGTTGAAGTTTATTAATATCTTCAGTTGAATGCTAGAAATTTATTGTCAAACTTTGAAAAATTGAGGAATTATGAGTTGGAAAATTAGAAAAATAGGGGTAAGGGAAAGGCGATCTTCTAGATGATTTTCTATGTATTGAATCTCACAAATATTGTTTCCTAACTAATCGACGGCTTTCAAACTTTTTTAATACAAAAAATATCATGGAGGTTTAAATGGGTAAACTTTAGGACTACTGTGTGAATTTTGAAAAAACTTTGGCTACCATATATATAGAAAACTCAATACCTAAAGTTTACTATGTGAAATTTCCCATCTTCATAATCGGTCTAGAGAAGATTTAAGTTGAGAGAAGATTTAAGTTGAGTTTGAGTCTAAAACTCCTAGACCCAGACCCAAACTTTATTTTTTGGAAACCCAAAATTAAATCTACATCTGGTAAGTCTCAAAAAAATCAAACCAAACCCTAAAAATAGGGGTGAATATGTGGCGGATTCAATATAGTTTTAGACTCACCTTTCCTAGTTCAATCCATCTAAAAGATGATGAGATAATGACAATGGGAGGACAATGAAAATGATTGGGTAATCTATTGTAGTCGTGATATACATAGATTAAAAGAAACAGTTGGAAAAATCATCATATCATACTAATAACTAAAAGAGCTGGAAAATCTCATGTGACATGTTAGAGTTTTATTTTAATGCCGCAAGTGTACGGGTGTCGTAGCACAATTACGGGTCGGATCACAGGGAGGCAATATTAATACAAAAGTCGTTCAATTAATCACTTAAAGAAACAAAGATTTGGTTGTTATTTCTATAGACTATGTGATAACGCATAAAGAAATATGATGGATTCAAGATAATTAAAGGACTAGGACATAGGAATTCCCCACTAATAGCATGTGATAATTTCGATAAGGATTGCAATTGATTATGTTGAATTGATTTACCAATCTAACTTAATCACTCTTTTCGGGATGGTAATCAAATTAAAACAAATTAAATGGGTTCTCTCAATCTCAACTTTCGTATTTTGATCAATTAACATCACAAGATAACATACTACTCAATTTCAACTTTCGTAATTTTGATTAAGAAAACATATTTACTTGATTTATCATCCAAGACTAATAATATTCTCATCCCTCAACTTTCGTGATCGATTAAAGCAAGGTTCAATCCTCATTGACCCCTTACATTCGATTCTATCTATTGAGCAAGGATTAGACTACCCAAAATCCAACTCTTGGTGGTAATTGGAAGCAATCATGACAATCCTTATCCAATGGGTAGAATGACCCCTCATCTAAGTATTAATCAACCCAAAATCAACTAGGGCTTCATCATCATCAAGTCATCACAAGGGATGAGTTAACCCCAACCCTAGAAAACTACTCACTACTCATTCTATTACTTGAAAACATCATAATAGATAATATCAATAATAAAGCTAATGAGCAACAATAGTGAAAACTACAAACAAGCATAAAAACTAAAATAAACTATCAATAATAACTAAGAAGAAGTATTATAAAGTACCTACAAAAGATGGGAGCAATTGGAGAACAAAGATAAAAATCCCAAAAAATATTGAAGCTTAAACCTTCAACAATGGAGATTGATGAGGAAGAGAAGCTCCAACTAGCAATAACTCAATAGAAGAAACAACTATAAAGCAAAAATAAACTTTGATTAAGGTGTTTTTGTGATTTTCAATGTTGATTGAAGAAAGTAAAACCTAGGGTTTAAGAACAAAGATGAAGAAATAAAATCCTACAATGATTCTTGCCTAATATAATACAAAATAGTAAAGGTAAAAATGTAAAAAGGTAAAAAGGGTGTTCTCATAATACAAAATTCTCCCCTTATATAGTATCCTCATGGATGAGATGACCTAGGTCCTAAGAAAAGTAGAGAATAATCCTTCAAATGATGTAAAAAAAGGGTCGTCAAATGATTAGCCAAGCCAAAAGCCCAATCTGCGAAGAGGGATCGAGTGGTCGTTCCGAGGGGAACGACCGGTCGTTCCACTTTCTGATCTCTGATTGTGTTGTAGGATAGGGAACGAGTGGTCGTTCCGGGGGGAACGACCATGGTCGTTCAACTTTCTGATCTCTTTTCTTGGCCATGATGTTTCAAGTTGGGGAACGGGTGGTCGTTCCCTTTAGAACGAGTGGTCGTTCCCAAGGGAACGGGTGGTCGTTCCCAAGGGAACGACCAATGTCGCTCAACTTTCTGATCTCCTTCTTGGGCATGTTTCTTCAAGGTTGGGGAACGAGTGGTCGTTCCCATGGGAACAGGTGGTCGTTCCCTTGCAAAAATCCTTTTTCTTCCTTGTCTTGGCTTGGATTTTATCCTTTAGTACTTGATTCGATCTCGCTCCTCCCTCGAGGCCTCTGGGGCTCGGGAACCAACATCTCTATCATGCTTTGGCTCGGAAATACACGAGCAAACACATGCCACCCTCGAAGAGGGCGTAAATCCGACAAAAACACATATATATCAACGAATTCGAATGTAAACAAGCCAAAATGAGGTGCATGGCAAGGGCAAATTTAAGGTTAATCAACCTCTAATAAAATGATAACAGAATCCTATACAAGCTGTCTAGGATAAGACTAAAACCCTTAAGCTATACACGTGCTAATAAACTAAGAAGCATTTGTTGTAGAATAAAAGGAATCATGTTGATAAAGACTTGAGTGTTGCCTTGCTGATCATCCCCTAGTATATATGTTGCAGCATATAACCAAAACAGTCCTGGAATCTACTTCCCTAGCTTGTACACACCTTTTGTTAGTAGCTTATTGATAGCACGAGCCTTCAATCTGCTTCACAAAATGCAATATTGTTCTTCAGTCTACTTCACTATCTTCAACATTTTATACTCCTTAATGATGGTCGTTGTAAGTAATTTTGTTCTTCTTTTGAAGATTTATGCTACTTTACCCATTTTGGTTATTTATGTTGATTTTGAGTGGTTATGATTGTTTTAAGCATAATTCTTATGGTTTAATGATGATGGAGTTTTCTAAGGGGATTTTAGCTCGGTTGAAGATGTTCTACAAAGAAAATAAGCAAAAGAGTAGAAGAGTGTTTATGATGCAAAAGTTTTGAGGTGAAATATGATACATGTCTACTCATTTTGTCATAACTTTGGATAGAAATATCGTATTAATGCAATATTTACGACATTGGAAAATAGATTTCAAGATCTTTCCAACGACATATATAATATGCCCACTTTAGACAAACGAGTAAGAAATGCAATCGTTTAATGTTTGCTGCGATTGTCAACGTAAAAGCCGACTCGGCTTACAGATCATGGAAGTGGCAGCCGAGTAGGCTTTTGCTTCTGGATTTCTCTGCAACCTTTTTGCATTACTTTAGTTTTATATTATTTAGTTTATCTTTATTTTGATTAACTTTTTACGGTAAAATCAGTGTTTAATAAGGGGAAATTAGGATAAGTCTCCCTTGGGCATAAAGAGGGAGATTAGAAACTCTTCTTCCTCCTTTTCCTTCTTGTTCTTTCATCTTCTACTTCAGAGAACACCCTTTTGAATTTTTGTAAGCTTTCTTTATCATTTGATTTTCTTGTCATTGAATTACTTTTTCATTTTTAGATTAATCTTTTTTTTTCAAATTTGTATTAGTTTAACTTTTCTTTGTCAAACTTTAATTGTTTTACTAGAAATAGCCATTAATAAAATTAGTATTGTTCTTTATATTTTGTCTCTTGGTTCTTTAATTGTCTTTTCATATTTTAATTTATTGTTAATCATTGCTTGTATTATTATTATCATGCTTAGTTTCATTATCAGGTTTTTAATAATTGTTTTACCATGAGTAGTATGTAGATCTTATTCTAGAGTTTTGGTTTGAACCTATAATTCAAGTATTATTTGATCGTTAAAAGTGTCTTTAAAATTAGGATTAATGTGATTAAATTGTGCTAATAGCCCTAAATTAAATATGCTTCTTTGGACTAATCATCAGTAGAGCGAGCGGGTGAGATTAGAATTAACTTTCTTTTAGGGAAAATTTTGGTTAAATTTTTATTAATTTATTTAATAAAACTAGCGTGTGATAATTGAATTAATATGGTCTAAATGTAATAGTTAGTCAACAGAGTGAGAGTTTGAGATTAACAAGATCTTATTTAATCATATAATTAATCTAACATTTTATAGACACTGATAGAAATTTGATCATACAAGAATTTAGAGTACTCCCAACTAGAGCTGTTCATGGGCGGGCTACCTGCTAGGCCCGACCCATCCGGCTCGAAAAATGGGTGGGCATGGACAACTTTTTTCAAATAAATTTAAAGTTTGGACGGGTAATACTCGCCTGCCAAGATAAACGGGCGGGTAGCGACATCAAAAAAATACACGCGGGTATACCCACCCGCCCGCTTAGTTTAAAATATTATTTATTAAATAATTAATTCTATTAATTATTAAACTATACTACATTACTACTACATGACTCATACACAACTTTAGTTTATTACTCTTCCACTAGCCTTAAGGTTTACTTCTTTTAGACTTTAATAAGGTTTCTAATTCTACTATCTACATTCGATATTTTTAACCCTCAAAGCACTCAAGCAGTCGACTATCAAAGTTCGAACAAGTAGCCAACTCCACCGTCTATATTAAATATTCATGTAATTTGAGTATTTTGAGAATTTATATATATTTAGAGTATTTTTAGATGATGTATTATATATATTTTGTTTGTTCTTATAAAAACTTAACTTTATAATATGATTTATATTTTTAATTTTAAAATAAAAATACCCGCCTATCCGCGGGTCCTGCCCGCTTTAAAATCGGCGGGTAGCGACAAATAAATATGTCCGCGAATGCGGGCGGACTTTTGAATATTTGAGCCCGTTGGTAAAATTTTTAGGTGCTATCCGGTCCGCTACCCTCCCAAACCCGCCCATGAACAGCTTTACTCCCAACACTCTAGATTTTTTTTATCATATAGTTTTAAACCAATTTTAATTGCATATCTTAGTTTGTTCGACAAAAACCAATCAATCATTTTTCTCTTTTAGCAATATAATTAGTAGACATTAACAAATTTATTTATCCTAGCATTCTTCAGTTCAACCGCAGCTACACGTTCACTGTGGACTCGTGATTAAATAAAATTTCACTATCAACTATTTGAGAATTTTCCCGTGAAATCCTCATTTAGTAAAATCATTAAAATCGTACCATTTTACGATTCTAATAATTTTACTCGAAAAACGATTTTAACCCTGATTCAACTCGATTGATGCAGTTCGAATCGCAGAATCGTACACCTCTACAATTCCGATCACGATTTTAACAACCTTGATCAGCCGTAATTCTATAATACAAAGACGAATAAAGAAATTTCCAATAGAATTAAAAATTGTTTGGACGCACCAAGAACAAAGTTGGTGCAGAAATAACAAAGGCAGCTACTCCTACTACACAACAACATCTTTCAACATTTTTCTTTCTTTTCTTCATCTTTTCCCCCATCTTAAGTTTAAAACAACGAAATGTTGCATAGGTTGAAATGATCTGGTCAAGCTAAGACAATTTTGATGAGAATTCCCCAATATCTTGACTCATGTACTTGACCAATCTTTACGAATGTCGAATGTGTAATTGATCTCCAAGTAGCATTTCTTATCATCGTCAAGGAACTGCAAAATAAAATTGATTCTTCGTTTATTAATGTCCGACTTGGAATTTGCACGAAATTTGGTCAAATGCATTATCAAAGAAATCAACTTTCTACGAAGCAACTAAACCAAAAGCTTAAATTATCTACAAGGATATAAAATGAGCCTAGTAAATATTTTGAGGATAGGTATTTTACTAAGCATGATGTATTTATTGGTAGCATACAAAATCATATAATGCTCATATCCAAATGGGGAGCATGATACCCCCCAAGACAGGGCAACAAAACATTAAATGAAAACAAGGGATTTCACATCTTTTATATGAATGTTGGGATCACCATCAATGCATCCCAAAAAATATGCAAGATTGTTGAGGCCTTATTAATATCAAGATTATGGAAATGGGACAGGATGGCCACCTACATTGTTTAAGGATAATTTGCTCAAATTATGGAAATGGGACAAGATTGTTTAAGGAGTATTGTTTAATAGCAAGTGTTTTATGAGATCGTCTCACCATGAAATGAACTCATATAATTTGCTAATTCCTTTAATCAATCAATTTAGTAGTGTATCTGGCCGGTCTTTTAAGTTTATAACTGATCACTCTAAAATTATAAAAGGTGGTTATTTTTAAAACAATAAGAAATCACTTTGACATTATGAAAGATAATTTTAAAAATAGTAAGTATATATTAAGCTCAAATAGAAACGGTCTCACATTAGACCATTTCATTTGAGCATTTGTGTTTGTTTAAAGTTTAATTAAAATGATTCGGAACTCAATTTATCTGTTTTATAGTCCGAAACGAAAGGTTCAGACTTCGGAGAAATAAGACAAGTTCAATTCAAATTTATTACCATTAACCTCATTTAATCATTCAACCGTTCTCTGAAATGACTTCTATTAGAGTATATAACGTATCTTAGGGCCTAAACCATGAGCTTAAGCTTTTGAAATGATTTCTACCTATCTTCTGAATAAGATAAAACCAAAAAATCTCGGGTGATTGATGAATTTCATAGTTATAAATAGATGTGGAGACGATAATGAAACGAAGTTTGCACACAGAAGCAGAAAAATTGTAGCTAACAGGATGAGGCTAACCTTAGTTCTTGCAGAGTATGATCCACGGGCAAAGTAACCCGAAGGAGTAGTCTCTTCAGGCATCTCATGATCATATGGTTCTGCTTGAGGACTAAAAGTTCCAAGCATCTCCTTTGTGCTATCCACTGAAATTACGTTCAGTTATAAGTCCAATGATTTCAATTTTAATGTTCAATAGTTGATATATCTTCATCTTCATACCCAGTGTATCTCGCTTATAGAAAACTATGCTCAAGGTCTAAGGAGGGAAGCAAAACGGCAACTCATACCCATAAAGGAGAGTGCGATCAGAGAGTCCCCCGGCTTAATATTTGATATGATTAGTTAGAAAACAATATACCTTTGATTCCAGTTTTCCATACAGTGTTGGCGTACTTAAGGCCAAGAACAATGTTGTTGTTAACCTGAAACGTAAATTTCAATTTGTAACGGCTACCTTCCTTCAATGTGAACCATGGCGATTTTGGTTTTCCATCTTGAGGCATCGGAAGATAGATGTCCGGCCTGTCTGGTGACAGAATCGTAAGGCTTAGGATCTTCACTTCTGGTTCCAAACTTTCTGCAATAATTAAACACTGATTTTATATCATGGAAAAAGAGTGAATTATTAAAACAACAGAGTAGTATAATCATCACTTTCCCTTTTTCATAGAAAAACCACATAATGCTCAGTTACTAATGTATTCAACAAGCAATTATTGAATATGGTTTTGTGTGCCATGGAGATGCAGTTATATTCACATTATTAGTTGAAGGACTATCATATTGTGAAATCGTAGATTAGAATTGAGATTCTAATTATTATGCAAGTGCCCATCCTTCAACTTAAGAATTATTGTTAGAGTATATAACATATTTTGGGCTTTCAACCAAAATCAACTATAAGCTGAAGCTTTTGGTTGAATTAGTTACTTAACATGATATCAGAACCAACGTGACAAGAGGTCCCGAGTTCAAATCTCAACCACTCCTCATTTAAGTGATACATTTAGCACCAGGTATGAGGAGAGCCTGTGTTGCATCCACACTTCTCGCCTAAAGGGCTCTCGTGTGAGGGGGCGTGTTAGAGTATATAACATATTCCGGAGACCTCAACCATAAGCTTAAGCTTTTGGTTGAGTTGGTTCCTTGACAATGATCAAAAATTGTTCCAGATTTCCTGTATAAGAAGGGAAATGAAGAGACTAAAGAATTTTTACATAAAACCTGATATACTTCTATTATTACACTTTAATTAAATAAGGGTATATGGTATGGGATATACTTCTATGAATGAATATTATCATAAAACTTATCCGGTAAGATTAATTCTCTTAAATTTTTAGACTAATTTAATATACACTTACAATCTTAAATTTTTCTATTTATAACTCTAATGTGATCACCTACAATTTTAAAATGACTAATTTTAACCTCAAAGTAATCATTTGTAATAATTTTAAAGTTTGTATGTATAATCTTAAATTAATAAAGTGATCAATTCGAGAATGAGCTAATTACCAATTTCAATTACCTCAAAACTTAGTTTATGATATGAATGTATGATAACAAAAGCAAATATGTATTACAAAAACAAAAAAAATCAAATGCCTAATTAATTGACCCATGATTAATTCTAACTTTTAGTCTAACAATGAGAATTTTCTAAACAAGTGTAGCAATTAAAAAAAACAGAGGAAACTAAATATTATGATCTTGTAACACTCTGCAATATAGATCAAGGATATTGATTGCATTCACCTAGCTTTTGAAAAATAAAATAAAATTTCATAAATCTGTTGTACATTATTTATCATGGAAAACAAAGGGTAAAAATAATGAGGACAAATCAAATATACCTCCAATTTCATTTAAATCAACACTTCCAAGGAGTTGTTCCTTCCACTTTCTCAAACTTTCATCATCCTGTATTCTCCATTCCAGAGCACAATCAGATATAACTACATACTAGATCATCAAAATTAACTGAAAAATATTTAATATATTGAAAACAAAAATACATTTTAAAAAATTAAAAAATATTAGACCTTATCTTTTTCCAATTGCTCTTTAATGGTGTATTGTGGACCCAAATCAATTTTACCATCATAATCTTCATCTTCATGTTCATGGTCAGTTGTACAGATAGAATTCTCACTCATTTGTCTCCCAAGTTTCTCTAATTCTTCATTATCTTGGTTTCCAATCTCTTTTTCTGCTTCACTTTTCTCTCCAATTTCCTTCTTCTCATCAAACCCCATATTTTAAATCTAAATGAATAAATACCCAAAAAAAAAAAAAAAAACAGAAAACGAAAAAAAAAAGGGGGGAACACCCCAGATTGTGACAATGGCGAGCTAAAAACGAAGAAAGTGTGACAATGGTGAGCTGAAAATGGAATGAAACAAACAGAAGAATGAGAAGCAAAAGGAAAAAAGTCAAAAGAGAGAAGTTGGGAAATGTTGTGTTGGATTAGTAGTTGTTGTTGTGGGTAGTTGGTTAACTGATTAAAGAACGGAAAAAGGAAATTGTGGTGATCCGAAAGGAGCGAGAAACATACTCATAAGTTAAGAGAGTTAAAAAAACAAAAAGATAGATCTCGGTCGTGAGCCGCACTAACATGAGGAACATCGTGAGCGTCACTATTATCAATTATGGATAGAGATGTTTAAAACAGATTTGATGACTTGAAATTTATCTGATATTGTAATTGAATTTGATTTGATCCGAATTTTAGAATTTTTACTATTATGTAAAATATAATATGGAAACAAAATCTGATTTCAAATCGATCAATATATAATATCTAACTCAAAATTAACCTTATATCTTGAATATGGCCAATCTAATTTTCTCTAATTCTTATTTCCTAACCTCCTAATTGTATTTGTTACTATTACGCAGATTGCTTTTTTAAAATAAAATTATATATTAGCTAATAATCTAATTTAATGTAATTAATAACCTTTAACCTCTCAAGTAATTCAATTGTAGTAACATTAGTAATTGTTTCTTTGATTTAGTTAAAAAATCAAATTGAGTTTGAATATTGATTAGAAGCTACTTTTGCCACATAATTATCTTTAAATGTATTTTTTATTATTTCATTCACTAACGTAATTGCTAGATTTACAATTTTGAAATACTTACGACATTTTATCTCATTTAACTTGCACATATTTAATAATATAAATTCTTTTAAAAGTTAAATGTAGCAAATTTATTGAAGAGAATTGTTAGAGTAGGCTAACAAATAAGAAAGCGTAGGATCAAAGATGGCATGAAAGATTAATGACCATGACTTGAAGTTACACTATTGAAACATTGTTTTATACAAGTATTAAGGTGATTTTAAGCAATGAGAGTAATGCAAACAGTAACACCATGATTTAATATGGTTCACCATTAATTAGAAGCAATAAAAATATCTTGGGGGTGACGTGTGTGTATTGGTTCTGATTTAAGATGGCATGAATGTGTGCTTATTCAAGTATATATGATTAAATTATGTAGGATCTCGATTTGCAACTAGAAGTTGATAAGTGCGTTTAAAGTTTCTTTTGTCTTCTAAAGTTACGTACACGTAGTAGAAAATTATATCACGTTGATTCTCTTATTGGTAAGTGAATATAGTGAGTAAAGATGATAATACATTTTTTTAAATTAGGAGGCATGATTTCGAGAAATTGATAGGAAGAGGTAGTATGTCTTAACTAACATAATAAGTGGACGTAGTATGACGTCAATTGGTGGATTGTTTTAGTCGCGGTATATGGGGGCATTATAAGCCACCGGTATGTATACTTAACCACATGCACCAAAGTATGACGTGTTACATAAGGTTTTTTTTTTTTTTTTTTTTTTCGGAAATTTGGAATTATTATATATGAAAGAAAAAGAAAAAACACTGAATCATGAATCCTTAAACCCGCCGGCATAAAAAACCCCGCGAGGGGAATAAGCCATTGGAAGAAAGGATGCAGGATTCAGGCCACCCAAGACAGCATGGGGGTGGGCCATGCATCACCAAAAGAAAAAAACAAAAAAAAGTACATACCGACACCATATACAACATCCTAATAAATACACCAACCATGGAAACTATACAAAAGTAACACCAAACCCAAAAAAATCGGCCACAAACGACACTACCGAAAAAGCCCCCTATAACGACAAACCATCAATATAATTGACAAACATTTGAGGAGAACCAATCGGACACCCAAGCAGCTCCTTTGCCCAAATACCAACCCGCACTTTTAGTGCGTATAAGAATCGGCGAATATCGGGAGCAACATGCTCAAACTTAACCTGATTTCGCTCATACCATAGTGACCAAATACCACATCCTAAAACCAAAGCCCACAACTTCTTTCGGCGTTTGTTTTTAACAAAACCACTCCACGCAAGCATAAACAGCGAACAACGATCATGAAGAACTCCCTGATATCCCCCCCAACCAAGCAAATCCATCCACACACGCCAAGAAAAAGAACATGTAAAAAGAATATGCTCATTCGTCTCAACGACCAAGCCACAAAATGGACACAATGCATGTTGAACCTCAAGCACACCCTGAGCGACCAGTCGATCCCCTGTCTTCAACCTGGCTAAACTTGCTAACCAAAGGGTCAGCTGTGCTCTAGGAGGGGAAGGATTTCTCCAAATAGCAGTAATGTTTTGCTTAGATAGAAGGGGCCCAAAAGAAGCATAAACCTTCTCCACAATACTCCGGATAGGAAAAGAACCAATGTCCGTATGGTGCCACGAAATCCAATCCTCCCTCCCTCTAGACGGCCCATGCATACGCAAAATGTCAAGCAACCGATTAACTTCCTCCTGCTCCCAATCAAATAATGGGCGACGCCAGACCAAATCCCAGACCCACCCATCCACCCCCCAATGACCGATTTGGGCAATAAGAGACTGCTGCTGAGTAGACAAAGAAAATAGACGAGGAAAAGCCCGGCACAAAACACCACAATCACACCAACGATCTAACCAAAAAAGAATGGTATCACCCCTACCCACATTAAGAATCAACCCATCCTCCACAATAGATCGAATGCGCACAGTATCCTCATCTGAACGCATCATCTGCCCCCACACCCCGCCCCTAACCGCCCCAAAAGCCTCAGACGACGCCTTGTCCCCCCGAATCATATGAACGGACTGCAGAATACGCTTCCACAAAGAATGACCAGCTTCCGAATATCGCCACCACCATTTAAAAAGCAGAATAAGGTTCTTATACAGAATATTGCCAACACCCAAACCCCCAAGATCCTTGGGAAGCTCAATGGAAGACCATTTGACCGGAGGACCCTGCAATTTACCCCAAAAGAACTGTCTCTGCAAACATACAATTTGATGAGCAACAAGCTTCGGCATCTTAAACAGGCTCATATAATATATCGGAAGGCTATTTAGGACACTCTTTATAAGAGTGAGACGTCCAGCACGAGATAGAAGACGAACTTTCCAGGACCCCAACCGACTGCGAATCTTATCCAAAATAGGCTTCCAGGCTAAGCACTTAGACATATTTTCCCCAAGAGGAACCCCAAGGTAAGTAAACGGGGTCTTCGAATGCACACAACCCATACGAGACGCCATATCCATAGCCCACCGCATATCATGATGATTCCAAGAGATGAAACACGATTTATGATAATTTAAGCCTAACCCGGACATAACAGCAAAAACATCTAGCAGTCGAAAATAATTCCTAATTACCACCTCATTTTTAGGAACAAAAATCAATGTATCATCAGCGAACTGAAGTAACTTAAGGGGTATCTTATCCTTCCCAATCACCATAGGCTCAATAATATTCTGCACCACCGCCCTATTAAGAAGATGAACCAATACCTCCGTGACAATAATAAAGAGGTAGGGGGAGAGCGGATCCCCTTGTCGTAGGCCCTTCTCCATCTTGAAGGGCTTCAAAGGAGAACCATTAAGTAATATCGACATCGAAGCAGAAGACACACAATTCATCACCCATCGGACCCATTTATCCCCAAACCCAAATTTCCTTAACACACACTCTAAAAACGACCAACGGACCGAGTCATAAGCCTTATGGAAATCAAGTTTAAGTAAGGCACCGGGAATCTTGCGCTTTTTAAGCCAATGTAAAGATTCGTGTGCAATAAGGACACCATCAAGAATCTGCCTGTGCTGCACAAAGGCACTCTGGGACTCGTCAATAATCGACGCCATAACCTCCTTAAGGCGTAGGGCAAGAAGCTTAGATAGAATCTTATATTGAGCCCCCACCATACTAATAGGTCGAAAATCATCCACCGATCGGGGGCTATCAACTTTCGGAATAAGTGTCACCCATGTAACATTAATTTGTCGGAGGGACCCACCATGAGTAAAAAAATCTAATACAAAAGCCAGCACATCATATTTTATAACCTCCCACATCTCACGCACAAATTTAAAATTAAAACCGTCAAAACCCGGTGCCTTATCCACACCACAAGCCCACACCGCATCCTTCACCTCCTCAAGAGTAGGAATCCTCTCCAAGAGTCGGTTTTGGGCCTCCGAAACAGTCGGGTGGTCCCCCATGTCAAAATCAAAATCAGGAGCTAAAGACTGAGAGAATTTTTGAGCAAAATGTTCTCTCACTGCGCCCTTAAGGGCTTGAGGGCCCGAAATCTCACGATCACCAAACCAAAGGCTCACAATAAATTTTCGTTTCCTCCTAAAAATCGTCGTAGCATGGTAAAATTTAGTATTACGGTCTTTTAAACTCAACCCTAGGGACCTCGCTTTTTGTCTCCAAATACTTTCCTTTCGCAACAACCAAGACCTCAAAGACCCCTGAGCCGCATGTAAACGGGCTTGTTCCACAACTGTGAGCGCCCTCGATTCCCCAAGACAATCGAGCTCATGAACAACCCCTTCCAGCTCCTTAATTTTATTCTCCAGCTGCCCAAAGTTTGCCTTACTCCATGTACGCACAGCACATTTCATAGCCTTCATCTTATGCACAAGCGATAACTGAGGTAGCCCATGCCACTCCTCAACAAGAAATTGCTTAAAATTCGGGTGCAAGAACCACGCATCATAACTCCGAAAGGGCTTAGGACCCCAATTAGTACAATCATCAAGTATCAATACAAGAGGATTATGGTCAGACAAAAAGCGCTTCTCCCCCCGTAATACAAGATTCGGAAACTCACGTATCCACTCATCCCCACATAACGCCCGGTCTAACCGACTCATCGAATTATTTCGCCTCCAAGTGAATTTAATATCATGAAGTGGCAAGTCGACCAAACTCAACTCACTTATCCAATCCTGAAAATCCCGAGAACTTAATTCACACCTAGAAACCCCCACCCGCTCAGACGACTGCAAAACTACGTTAAAATCACCCAACACAAGAATTGGCTTATTTATTGTCGACATAACATTTTTAATTTCCAAAAACAACCCCAACCGATCCTGTCGTTCATGCGACCCATATAAAATGCAAATACAACATGAAAAATTCGACGCAATAATACAACCCTCTAAAATAATCCACCGAGCACCAGTAAACGTATGATCCACATTGAAGACACCTCTATCCCACACAGCAAGAAGACCCCCCGCAAACGTATCAGATGCAAAAACTTCACACATACCAAAGTCATCATTACCCCATAAGCGACGAAGACGACCTTGAAAAGAACGACGATGTTTGGTTTCTACAACCCCTAATAGTGCAATTTTATATTTGTCTACAAGATTACGTACAGAAGAAATCTTTTCCCCCCGCCCAAAACCCCTAATGTTCCAAAACATACAATTCATGAAGCAAAAAATAAAAACACCAAACAATAAACCTAGGCGTTACCCCACTGTCGAGGCGGATTGTCCATAAGCATGATCCGTTTAGACTTCCGAATTTGCGATAAAACCGCCTCTTCATCAGTGGACGAAACACCCAACATCTTTGCCGTAAGCCACGTTGCCGATACCTCATCTTCCGCTAATATAGGAGAAACCTCATGTCGTGTCGCTATAGAACACGGCTGCACCCTAGTCCGAGGACGACCCCGTGACTTTTTCCTCCTCCCATCCACAGCAGTTCGCACCAGCACACCCCCTATACTGCCCAAACCGGCTTCAAATATCATTGGGTCGAGTGACAAAGGAGAACCTACGGACCCACGAACAGTGACAAGATCTTGGCCACACCAATCCTCAATTACCCCATGGACCCCATCCACCATTGATACATGAACCTTCTGCCCAAGATCCTCCCCCACCTCCTTCAACCCATGCGCATCTCCCACCCCGTCATCCACTTCCAATCTATCGACCATAGAGCCCTGCTGCCCAAGCACCTCCCCCACTGCCCCCAATCCCTCACTATTACCCGACTGTCCAAACCCACACCGTGACTGTCCCAGTATCGACCCATTCCCACCTCCTAACCCTACAGCCACACCTTCCACCCTAGCCTTCATCGATCCCTCATCTTGCACCCCTTGAGTAGCCATATGTCGCACCCCATGGTCATGATGACCCAACCCACAAACCCGCTCCCTCACCCATACATCACAGCTCCCCAATTCCCATTGTAAAGTCACTCGTGCATCAATACTCGAAGCCACCGTCGTACGAATTAAAATACACGCTGCTGTAAGACAATTCATCCCCCACGGCTCCGTATCAACCTTCAAAACCGATCCCCACAACGCACCAATTTTCGAAATATTCTCAAAACTCCAACACTTGGGGTGAATACCCGAGCATTCCACATATGCAATCCGTTCAGTACACTCCTCGACATCCAACCATCGACGAACCTGTGGGAAATACCTCCACAAAGACGAAGTCTTATCAACCGCCTCTAGAACCGCCTTCTCCGACTCCAAAAAGAGTATTAGTTTGAATGGGGATAAAACTGAGTGACACTCGAACTGGACATTTGCCTCGACCACTAAATCAAGAGCCTGTTCTGCAGATAATAAACCCTCAAATTCCACAACAACAGCCTTTTTTAATTGAGCTTCCATTCCCTGGTTCACGCACACACTCAACACCCTATCACCATTTCCATGAGTCACGCAGTCTAGTTGTTTGTGAGGGGAAAGTGTAGCTACGGCCTCCTCATCGACACACAGCGGCGAACACGCCCTATCGGACCCTTCAATCACTGTTTCCATTCTCGGTTCCGGCCGTCCCGCAACCACATCGGCATAGTTGCGTTTGTCGCGATAGGAAGGGGATATTATCCGACGTGGAGTATCATTCTTCACCGCCCCATTACCCACCTCCATAACTGTGTCGTTCTTGCTTTGGAATAAACTGCCATCTTTGTTATACTTTGCCATCGTGACCCGAATTCTCGAACCCTTAATCATAGCACCATCCATCCGTAACATTGCCGTCTCCGCCGCCGACCAACTATTATACCGAACAAACCCAAATGAATCAGAGCATGATGACCGACGCTTTCTTGAAATAAAGACGTCCACAACCCGCCCAAATTCCTCAAACAAATTGCCTAACCATCGATTAGAAACACTGAGGGGAATGTGGTCAATGAATAAAGAAACCCAAGAACGAGCATGCTCCAGAGTATGGCTGGCCGAAAGATCCTTTGCACTGCTGTCCTTTCGCACTGGATGACGACCATGAAAAGATATGCTCTTCTTGGCCCTGACTCTTCTATGGTAAACTGTGGTCCACGGTTCAGAATGATTGTCGTCGTCCCAAAAGCGTTCTGATCCCAGCAAATTATAACGATTGCTATACTGGTTCACTGACTCTTTTTGTATTCTCTCATGATCACTTCGGTACTGCCTTCCATGATCACCATAACAATCAAAGAAAGGACTCCTTCTCTTACTTGTATTTCGCTCTCTAGCTTTCATGATGTTTGATTAATTCGTTTACTATGACTCTCTCTCTAGAAGCTTTACTTTCTCTCTAAATGAGTAATTTAGTTGTTTTTACGTGTTACATAAGGTAGATACTTGCTTAGTGGTTAGCCCCCTTAATATATTGTCTCACACTTGGAGTATTGTTTGATACCAATATAGCGGGTTTATTCCAGCAATATGGCTGGGTAGTTACAGAAATATGACTGATTATGTTAATTATTAGAGAATTATTAATAAACATTGAAGTCGACATTAAAAAAGAGTAACTAAAATAATTACGATGGCTCATGTCTTAATGAAATGCTGTTATTTTAATATTATGATTTATTTTGTATAGTACTTTGTTGATGTGTATCTTTGGTCTTAACGTTTTTAGGATGATGTTGTTCCTCTTGTGGTTACAAATTAGTAGTTAGTTAAGTTGCAGGTTGGGGAGTGAGGTTTAATTCACTCGTGAAGAATAAATTTGCTTAAGTATGAAAGAAACATACTTTAGATTTTATATCTTCTACCCGAACAATTATGTTTTAAGTTTAGAGGCGTCACTACAACATAATTTGCTTTTAGTGGGATATATTTAGCTTCATTTAATTTAAATGTCGCCATTTCCAATTTCTTACCGTGTATATACAGGATTTAGTGACATTTATTAAACCCTGTAGCAGCATATTAAAAAGTCACACTAAAGCGTTTAACGACATAGGATCTAGTGACATTTCTCACAAATGCCACTATAGACCGTAGTGACAATTACATATGCCACTAAAGACCAAAATAATGTCGCTAAATCACTTTATGGTGAAACTAAAAATAAAAATCAATAATTATTACACTAAAAATATGAATCAGTGGCAGTTTTTTAATGCCACTAAATCCAATGTCGCAAAAGGCTAATTTGTTGTAGTGCGTTAACGCTCTTGAGTTGTATTTCTCTTGGATAGTTAATGGTTCGTACTAATTTACTTTAATTTCCGCTACTAGATTTTAATCTTTAATAAAATCTTAATAACTCTAATAGGACTCGATCAAATGAGTTTTCTTATTCTATTTAAAAATATAATTGTTTTATCGGAATGTTACATAATCTATGAACAATAACACATTTAGAAAATCATAAAGGGTAGATGTGGCATATGTATGATCATACTCGTCATTACGAAAAAGAAGCAAACATACTAGTAAAGAAGAGAAAGCACCCTAACTAATTTTTTAAAAGTTTAATATAATTTCAAAATAAAAATTTTTAAAATAATAAAAAAATTGGAAAACTGGATGTTCTATTATGCTAATATTCTCTAGAATGAATATTAAGACTCCTAATTAACAAATACAAAAATAGACCTAAAGAAATAAAATTCTGAGTTATACTCGATAGTCCCCTTCTCTCTCAGGGTAAGGGCATTTTCTCTCTCTGTGGTTATCACTAGAGACGTTTCTCCTGTGATTCTTGACAAGAATTCATGGCTGATGATATTGTCGAGCGGTGTTCCAGGCTTAGTTTAATGGCCGAAGAGGAAAATGTAATGGAGTTAGAGGCAGAGGAGTCTAAAGAACTGGATGAAAAACTCACCTTGAGGCTTGTTGGGCGGATAGTTACAGAGAAGGCGTTGAACTTTGATGCCGTCAAACGCACGTTAACTCAGTTATGGTGTTTGAAGGAGGGTGTTCTGATTCGGTCAATGGGCACGAACACATTCTTATTCCAATTCTTCCACTGGAGGGATAGAGACAAAGTGCTTAATGGGCGGCCGTGGTGTTTTGAACAACGGTTGATTGTCATCCAAGAAATCAAGATTAATGTGCAACCATCAGAAATGGTTCTTAATATATCCCCTTTTTGGGTTCAATTATATAACCTACCGTTTGGGTGGCGATCGGATGATAAAATACGGGCCATTACTAAATCTTTGGGCGACATTATGGAGATTGAGGAAGACTTCTTAGAGATTAATGCGTATAGGCGGGTTCGAATCAATCTTGATATAACTGTTCCCATACGTCGTTTCCTCATGGTGCGTGCTAAGGGTGAAGGCACAGTGAAAATAAACTTAAAATACGAAAGGCTGCCACACTTTTGTTTCGTATGCGGTCACATGAGTCATACCGAAAAAGATTGCTCCAATGTAAATGATGAAGAGAAGGAGAGAGGCTATGGATGGGGGATGAATTTGCGGGCATCACCACGAAAGGGGTTCGTTAAGCATAAAGAAGAGGTGGACAATCTCAAAGTCAAGAAAAATCTCTTTGTGGTAAAACCAAAAGGGAATGTTGACAAAGATGAGCAAGCGGCTTTACAGGTTTGTACTGGGAGTATTTTGCACAAACAGCAGGTTTTGTCTTCTCTTTCTCCTCATAAGGAGGTGGCTCAATCTTGTGAGAAGATCTTTGAGGGACGGAGGGCTCTTCATCAGGACATAGGGGGGACTTTTGATGACACTGCTGCTTCGGTGGATGTGGGTGGATCTTGTGCTACTGTTTTAAGTCCGACTTTTAATATTGGTGCCGTTCACAAACCTGCGAAGCGTTCTGTGAGGATTAAACGTAGAGAGAGTGCCAACTGTACTAGGCACTCTAAGGTCCTAGGGCCTTCTGATCATGCTATTGTCATAGGGGAAGAATGCTTATCGAAGATAAAGGTATGGGATACCGATATTGAGATGCAAGATTGTAGTTCTGAATTGAAGCGCTCGTGCACTGGGGAGGGTGTGGGAAGTAGTGAGACAGAGGTAGTAGCGGCGGTTAGGGATCACCCACCCCGCGAACAGCCATGAAAATTATGAGTTGGAACTGTCAAGGCTTGAATAATGCCTTGACAGTTAAAGCCCTCCAAACATGGTGTTGGAGAGATAGGCCTCAAATTGTTTTTGTCATTGAGACTTTGATGGAGAAACACAAATTGGAGAATGTCAGGAATAAGTGTGGGTTTCAGGAAGGCATATGTGTTGATAGTGAGGGGCGATCAGGGGGGCTGGGGTTGTGGTGGCGTGATATTTCTGCAAGATTGATCTCTTTTTCGCAGCATCACATTTTGGTTGAAATTGTAGAGGATGAGACTAGTCCTCGGAGTTGGTTCGCGTGTGGTATCTATGGGTGGGCTGACAGGCAAAATAAGCACAGGACATGGAGCTTGATTCGTTCTATCAAAGGAGCTTGTATTGGTCCTCTTATTATGTTCGGTGACTTTAATGAAATCTTGAGCTGTACGGAAAAAGAAGGGGGATCTTTGCGGTCGGAAAGAGATATGGATGCGTTTCGGTCTTGTTTGGATGAGTGTGGTATGCAAGATTTGGGGTTTAGGGGGAGTGCTTTTACCTGGAACCGTGGGAATGATCCTTCCACGGCTATTAGGGAGCGGCTTGATCGTTTCGTGGCATGTTTGAACTTTCAGTCTTTATATGCTCATTTTGATGTTAAGCATTCTCCTATTTATCGTTCGGATCCCCAACATATGATGAAGTTCAAACATTGTGCTCTTTTCCAAATGCACCCAACCAAAGCCCCGGGTACCGATGGTTTTCACGCATTGTTCTTCCAAAAATTCTGGGATATCGTGGGGAATGATATTTACTGTTTGGTGAGACGTTGGTGGAATGGTATGGTGGATTTGCGAACCATTAACAAGACTTGTATTTCTTTAATTCCCAAGTGTTCTAATCCAAAATTCCTAACGGAGTATCGGCCCATAAGTTGTTGCAACGTTGTCTACAAGATTATATCAAAGACTATGGCAAACCGGCTTAAAATTTTTTTGGGGGATATTGTTTCGGAGAACCAAAGTGCTTTTATACCAGGGAGACGCATCACTGATAATGCCCTTTTGGCTTTTGAGTCTTTCCATGCCATGAAGAGAAGGGAGGATGGTTGGAATAATTCTTTTGCCTTAAAGCTCGATATGAGCAAGGCATATGACAGGGTAGAATGGGGGTTCTTGGAAAGAGTTCTTTTGAAAATGGGTTTTCGTGACACTTGGGTTCGACGGGTGATGACTTGTATTACTAGTGTGTCGTTTACCTTCAAGATTAATGGTCGTATTCATGGGGATGTCACGCCTACTAGGGGGCTTCGGCAAGGTGACCTGATTTCACCCTATCTTTTCATTTTATGTGCGGATGCCTTCTCCACTCTTATATCTCAAAGTTTACAAAACAATGTTCTTCATGGGGTGCGTGCTTGTCGGGTTGCGCCTCCTATTTCTCACCTCTTTTTTGCGGACGATAGTATACTTTTTGCTAGAGCAAATGTCCAAGAAAGCTTGCGGATAGCTAATATAATTAGCATTTATGAAAAAGCTTCGGGTCAACGTGTGAATTTTGATAAGACAGAGATTGCTTTTAGTAAGGGTGTTCCGCTACATATGAGGCAGGAAATTATTGCACGGCTACGTGTTCGGGAGGTGGAGCGACATTCTAAATATCTAGGCCTTCCAACTATTATCGGGAGGTCCAAGAAAGTCATTTTTTCGATTTTAAAAGAGCGGGTGTGGAAGAAGATACAAGAGTGGAAAGAACGCTTGTTATCTCGTGCGGGGAGGGAGGTTCTCTTGAAAGCGGTGGTCCAAGCAATTCCCACGTATATGATGAGTATATTCAAGCTTCCGGACAGCCTTCTTGATGAAATTCATTCGATGATGGCAAATTTCTGGTGGGGGTCGACGAATGATAAGAGGAAAATGCATTGGCACAGTTGGGCGAGTATGTGCGTGCCAAAGAATCAAGGTGGTATGGGCTTTCGGGATCTAAAATGTTTTAACCAGGCGTTGCTAGCCAAACAGGCATGGCGTTTTCACATTGGGGCTAACTCGTTGGTGGGATCGATTTTTAAAGCTCGTTACTATAAACACAGTGATTTCTTGGATTCTTTACGGGGATTTGACCCTAGTTTCGCTTGGCGGAGTATATGGGGTGCGAAGCCGATATTACTTGAGGGGTTATGTTGGAGGGTGGGTAATGGCAGGTCTATTAATGTGTTGCATGATAAGTGGGTTCAAATTGGTGGACATGCCCAAGTTCCTGTTGCAAAGTGTATGCTGCCCACTGATATGATGGTTGGAGAGCTTATGGACCATGATGATATGCACTGGCGGGTGGACCGCATTATGGATCTTTTTGAATTGGCATCTGCAGAGGCGATCTTAGCTATTCCGTTGAGTCAATGGGATTGTGAGGATACTTTATTCTTGCGGCATGAAAGGGATGGCCGATACTCGGTCAGATCAGGATACTGGTTAGCTAGGTCGATTCAACCAAGGCACTTAGTGAATGGTATTTCGGACATTGAGCAGCTGGTTTGGAACAAGATTTGGCATTTGAATGGGCCACCTAAACTCAAACATTTGTTATGGCGTGGGTGTAAAGACTCCATTTATGTCAATACTGTTCGGAAATTTCGACATTTGGCCGACTCTGATCTGTGTACTAGGTGTCTAGGCGCTGCTGAATCGTTCTAAAATGCTATTTTTGAGTTTCCTGCGCACCAGCCTATGTGGCTTGCTCACCCGTGTCAGCAGCTGCTGTCCAATGCTCCAAAGGATAGCTTTCTGGTTTTCTTCAAGTGGCTTATTACTCACGCATCGGGAGAAGAGTTCATTTCGGTGTGTGCCTCCATTTGGGCTTGCTGGTACAACAGGAATTTGGCCATTTTTGAAGGCAAAGCTTTTGACATTAAGCAATTATCTGTAGCTTGTGTTGGGTGAAGATAAATTTCGATGCTCATATCCATCCGGTGCAAAAGCGATGCCTTGCGATTGTGTTGCGAGACGATGATGGTATGGTAATCCTTACGGGGACCAAAATGGTGCAGGCCGCTTGGAGTGTGGAGGAATCCGAGGCTGCAGCAGCTCTATATGGGCTTGAAGTGGCTTATCGTTTCGGGTACGACCAGGTTCATTTGGAAGGGGACGCAATATCTGTGGTCAACGCAATTTCATCTCAACAGCAGGGGCTCACGCCTATTTTTCACATTTTTGATAATATTGCTGTTTTTCGATCCTTGTTTAGTAGCTTTATGTGTTCTCATGTTAGGCGTGGTGGCAATACTGTCGCCCACCTTGTAGCTAGATTTGATACTGCCTCCCATGTGGAGAAGATTTGTATGCCTCCTATTCCCCAAAGTATTCAAGCTTTGGCGGATCTTGATCTAGTATAAATCTCCAGGTGAATTTCAAAAAAAAAAAGAAATAAAATTGTGAAGAAATAAAATTCTAAACCCTAACAATCATAGGATATGTTATCATCCAACGTACAATCGAATCCGACGATTTTCATCTTTGGCAAGTAATATTTACTCCAACCGAGACAAAATTACCCGATTTTTTTTTTTTGAAAATTATCTGATTTGAGTTTTGATAAGAGGCTTAAAAGACTTAGAGCTTGACTAACAGAGTAAGAGATTTACGATTATGTCTTCTAACTTCACCGAGTAGAAATTCACTACTGATAGCAATGACATCCACGACAGAATTATAAGACACTGGATTTATATTATCATGTTTTTCGAGTTCCTCAAAAACATCCATTTGTACTTCTAAAAAATCAAGTTCTTTATCCAATGTGAAATCTACGGTTGAATTATTTTTGATGTTGCGGTGATCTTCGTAAGATAAATGCACACTAAAATAATCGTCGATCATTCCATCTTCTTTGGAGTTGCTTGTATTACAAGGCTTGAGTGCCCAAGATTGTGCTACGATTTCACCTTTTTCATTTGACACAGTTTCAATCACGTTTACGCCGTCGATCATTATCTTGTCTAAATCCTAATCGTTCATACTTTTGACCTTCATCATCATGAAAGGAGAAAAACTAAATGGGATGAGAGAGTATAAGTAATCAAGGTTTATTTTATTTTTTTTTTTAATTAAAGCTAGATTTTTGTTTCTAAGACTGTATAATTTATAAATTTTTTCTTGGGTTTATGGATTTGTTTGACTTTTTCTTATATCTAAAAATAGTGAATTTTCATAGGATTATTGATTTTCTTGATTATATCTTACCGAAGTACACTCCAACAAATTAGGTTAATCGTCTTAATAATTAAAAATTCATTCCGTAACATAAGATTTTTGCCAATATAAGTTATTATGGAAATAATACATTTTGAGACTAAGGTTCAAACGTGTCTAGCTTTTGTTGTTGTAAATTATAAACAATATGTTTTGTTTTGTAGGATGACCCAAAAATTTTCAGTGGCTTTGCATCTACTTTTTTTAAGTTACAAATGATATTTGCCAATATAGGCCATTGAAAAGCAAACTATTTGTACATTTGGTGTCGTTCTTGCCCCTGGCAAACAATAGAAATGAACCCTTTTTAAGGAATGTCGATTCAAAAATTTAACAAGTGTTTGAAAAAAAAAATAATAGAGACATAATTTTAAGTATCCATTTTATTAACCAAAATTTTCAAATGTTAGAGGTCTTTCTTTTTTTTTTCTTTTTGGAAATTTGGAAATCTCATAAAAGAAAAGAGAGCAAAAAACACTGAGACTTGGGGACCAAGGGACCGCCGGCATAAAAAACCCCGCGAGGGGAAAAAGCCATTGG
The DNA here is from genome assembly GCA_019776075.1 of Amaranthus palmeri. Lineage (NCBI taxonomy): Eukaryota > Viridiplantae > Streptophyta > Magnoliopsida > Caryophyllales > Amaranthaceae > Amaranthus > Amaranthus palmeri. The sequence continues at coordinate 150,460 of JAAKBH010000612.1, read as the reverse complement.
AGCCAAGGGCCAAGAAACAGGCCACCTAGGAACAGAGAATAGGGGTGGACTATGCATATACACCAACGGACCGGCTAACTATCAGATCCGCACTCAACACACCCAACACCAGCTCCTAACACCTTACACACCAGAAATCTAAACAGCACCAACAATAATGGTGCACAGAACACCATCAACATACATAAACTCACCAATCCAGCCTCAAACTCAAAAATTAAACAATACAACAATACAAGACTAGGACAACAGCTCCCTAATATTAGGTGCGGTGACCACGTGAGGGGGTATATCTACGCCAAGTAGTTCTCTAGCCCACAATGCCACACGAATCTTCAGAGTTAGTCGAAATCTGCCCACATCACAATTGCCATTTTCGAACTTAATTTTATTTCTCTCGAGCCAAAGGGACCAGAGTACGCATTCCATAGTAAGATTCCAGATTTTACCTCTGTGTTTCCTCGGAACCAATCCCTTCCATGCTATCATAAAAGAGCTGCAATGGTTATGTAGCACACCCGACACACTCCACCAATTAAGTACCTCCATCCATATACCCCAAGAGAAATTACAAGAGAACAAAACATGGGCATTTGTTTCCAACGAGCTCACACAAAAAGGGCACAATCCCTGATCACGTTCAATCACTCCTCTCTCAACAAGGGTGTCACGCGTCTTCAACTTTTCCAGGTTAGCAAGCCAGATCACCAATTGTACTCTAGGAGGCACCTTTATCTTCCAAATGTAATTGATGACTTCCATTGGTAGGATAGGAGTGTAATCATCATACAACTTATCACTAATTTCCTTAATGGGGAACTTGGGGCACTCCACCCCTAACCAACAAAACCCCTCCTTGTTTCCAATTTGGGGGGTACCCTGCATTACAATGAGGCTAAGTCTTTCCGCATCCTCAGATTCCCAATCATATAGGCGACGTCTCCAAACAAAGTTCCAGACCCAAGCGTCCCCTTGCCATTGCCCCATTTGGCTGATAACTGCGTCACGTTGGTTCGAGATTGAGAATAGCCTAGGAAAGGATAGCTTCAACGGACCCCCAAAACACCAACTATCATGCCAAAATAGTGTTGACTTGCCTTCACCAATACTAATTTGCATACCCGACTCCACAATTCCTCTGATCTTTGTCGTTTCCAAATCATCGTTGAGTAGCTTTCCCCAGATTCCTCCCTTCATTGCACACATAGTATACGAGGATGCCTTTAAACCTTTGATATTATACATGGAGATGAGAATACGCTTCCATAATGTAGTATCACACTCCGAGAATCTCCACCACCATTTAAACAGGACAATTAAGTTCTTGTACAGAATATTCCCAACTCCAAGTCCGCCCAAGCTTTTTGGTAGAGAGATTGATGACCATTTCACTGTGGGTATCACCATTTTGCCCCTAGCCGATTCCCCCCAAAAGAATTTTCTTTATAGCTTTACTATTTTCAATGCAACTACCTTTGGCATCACAAACATACTCATATAGTAGACGGGCATACTATTGAGAACACTCTTTATTAGAGTCAATCTACCTGCTCTCGACAGTAGTTTTGCTTTCCATGAGGAGAGTTTGCTTTCGATCTTTGAAATCACAGGCTTCCATGCACTACACTTGTTCATACTATCACCGAGGGGTAGCCCAAGATATGTTATAGGGCAAACATCATGACTACACCCATTTTCAAGGGCAATTGCCTTATCCCAATCATGTACTCCGGTGCACCAAGATATGATGTGAGACTTGTTGTAATTTAATCGCAGCCCTGACATTAGGGCAAAGACATCCAATATGCGAAAGTAGTATGTGACTACTCCGTTGTTCCTTGGAACAAAGATCAAGGTGTCGTCTGCAAACTGTAGGTGCTTCAATCGGATCTCATTCTTACCAATGGAGACACCCTCTATCAAACCAAGGTTCTAGGCTTTCTTTAGCAAGCAAACAAGAGCTTCACTAACTAGGATGAAGAGGTAGGGGGACAGCGGGTCGCCATGGTGCAGACCTTTCCCCATCTTAACCGGTTTGAGAGGGAAACCATTGAGCAATATCGCAGGGATGCTGAGCTGACACACGTCATGATCCACTTTATCCATTTCTCACCAAACTCCAACCTCTCCATAACCATCTTAAGGAAAGACCACTTGACGGAATCATATGCCTTCTTGAAATCAAGCTTAAGAAGAGCACATGGAATTTTCCTTTTCTTCAACCAAAAGATCGCCTCATTTGCCACTAGGACACCATCAAGGATTTTTCTATCGAGCACAAAAGCACTCTGGGATTCATCAATGAGCGGGCCAATGACCTCCTTCAGCCTATTTGAGAGCAACTTTGAGACAATCTTATACAGTGCCCCCACCATGCTAATAGGTCTAAAGTCGTCAACAAAGATCGGATTTGTCACTTTAGGGATAAGAGTGACCCAAGTAATGTTGATTGCCCTTGCTACATCACCACTATCTAAGAACCGGATAACAAAAGAGTATATATCATCCTCTATCAAATCCCACATTTCTCTAAAGAATCTAAAATTGAAACCATCAAAACTCAGTGCCTTGTCTACCCCACATGCCCATACAGCTAGTTTTACCTATTCTCTACTTGGCATGTTCTCTAAGAAGCTGCTTTGCTCATCACTGATCTTCGGGTGGTTCCCCATATCAAAATCAAACTCAAGACGGCTATCATGGGCGAAATGATCTTCAAAGTACTTGCTAATTTCTCTTTTAAGGTTTTCCACTCCACTAACTACATTCCCGTTGATCTCCAGCTGAGTGATTTCATTCCTCTTCCTTCTTAGGATGGTAGCCGAATGAAAGAATCTTGTGTTGTGATCTTTCAAACTAAAACCATAAGACCGGGCCCTTTGTCTTCAAACTCTTTCTCTACGGATGAGCCATTGGTGAAGGTGGCTCTGTGTGGCTCTCAGTCTAACATGCTCCAAGTTGTCTAGCTGTCTGTTCTCCGCCTTTTTTTGTAGGTCGAGAACCTCATTTTCTAGCTTGTTGATCTTACTATCCATATCCCCAAATTTCTCCTTACTCTAGTTTCTCATTGGCCCTTTGATTGCTTTCAACTTGTTAAAGAGGCACAGGTTTGGAAGGTTACCCCAATCGGCTGCTACAAATTCCTTAAAATCAGGGTGGGTAAACCAACTATCATAGCATCTAAAGGGTTTGGGGCCCCAATTTACTGTACTCTTAAGGGATAAGAGGATAGGGTTATGGTCGGAGAGTCCTCTTGTAAGCCCCTCTAGTTTGAGCTCCGGGAACATCACAAGCCACTCGTTATCACACAAGCACCTATCCAGTCTACTTTGCGATTGACCTCTAGCCCACGTATATTTGATGCCATGTAAGGGAACATCAATGAGTTGCATGTCGTGGACCCAATCACTAAACTCTCTAATGTTGCTGTCATACTGATATTGTCCCATCCTTTCACTAGGATTCATCACTTCATTGAAGTCCCCCAAAAGCAAAAGTGTTTTGTTGATAGGATGCACCAGTAGTTTAATAGCCTCAAGAAATTGATATCTACCCTCTCTGTCACATGGACCGTACACGACACCCAAGCAACAATTGAAATTTCCTTCCACGACATATCCATCTAGCATTACCCATCTATCCCCAATATAATTCTGGTTAGCACGAGACACGAGTGGATCCCAAATAACAATAATACCACCTCCATTCGTCTCAGAAGCAAACGACTAACACCACTCATACGAGTCATGACCCCATATTCGTCTAATTCTACTACTAAAGGAGTTTCGATGCTTCGTCTCTACTAGGCCCAAAAAGGAGATATTATGTTTTCTAATAATATTCTTAAGACCAATAGATTTTTCACCCCGGCCAATGCCCCTAATATTCCACAAACACAAACTCATATTAGCAGATATAAACACCAAAGGGCGTATAGAAGAGTTACCTCCTTCGCGCACTGGCCTTCTCCAATACCATCAAATGCTTAGATTTTCTAAGCTCCCAATGACCACGCTCTCATCTGGGGTGTTGACCTCTAACACTTTAGCAGTTTTCCAAGTTTCAAGCACCTCGAGGGACCCCAACGAAGGAGTGGAGGGAACAGACAAGGTGATTGGAAGGGAGCTCGCCACCTTCTTTGGCCTACCACAGGGCTTCTTTGACGTGGATTTCATTGGCAAAGTTCCGTTATCATCCGGTTCATCGTATCCAACTAATCTTCACTTATTGGAATTTTCCACGGGGATGGAGCATTCCACTGACGCAATTGGGTCGAACCAAGGATCATCACATTGTGCAGGAGGGCAAGATAGATGTCCAATCAAAGGGTCATCCACAGACATATCAACACTGTTTTGCACGGGACTTTCTTCAATATCGCTTGGTAGATTATTCAGACAAACCTCCTGTGTGTCTTGTTCCACTACACTTGAAAGAATACAATCTCTTTGCACAAAATCCAAAGGTTCCACTACATACTGCACCCCCTCATGCAAAATCGAATCCACATGTAAGTTTATCTCGGTTTGCACATTATCCTGCTGGTTGGGGGGTCGAGTACCATCAACAGCAGCAATCACATTTGATTCTTGCACAACTATCTCCTCCAAACAGTCGTTCTGCACATGATCAATACAGACACCCCCTACTTAGTTTACTTGGATATTACAAACAGCAGCAACTGCCTGCTTCACTGTCTGCTCAACTTGGTCCTCATAGACAGCAGCACCTGCATGCTCCACCAGCCCCTCCCTCGACATTGTTTGTACATCCTCCCTTTGCTCCTGTTATGTTCTTTCTTAATGCACACAAATATTGGCAGCCATCGTCTCCCCTGTCAAAGATCTTGAAATCCAAATACTTCCCCGATAGTGACGTTTGGAATGCTCGGCTGGGCCACAATCCCAGTTTCGTTTGGCGCAACATTTTGGGTGCTAGAGCTGTTTTAGACAAGGGCGTCCGATGGCGTATTGGGAATGGTTCTTCAAGTAAGATTTGGTCGGATTCTTGGCTTGGTGGGGAAGAATCGGGCAGAATTGTCTCTCCTCCATCAAAGTTGCCCATTGAGGCTACCGTTCGTGAGCTTTTCGACCCAAATAGTAAGAGTTGGAAGATGGAGGTCCTCCGTTAGATCTTCCTTCCTATCGACGTCGACCATATTTTGAGCGTCCCCTTAAGTTTGGAGGACAAGGATGACGAACGTGTTTGGGTGGGAAACAAAGATGGCATTTTCAAGGTCAAAGACGCCTATAGAATTGCTCTCTCTTCCCAATCCTTTGCGTCTAGTTCTACTGGTCCGGACCCGGTTTGGAAAAAGCTGTGGAAATTAAATATTCCTCTGAAAGCCAAAATCTTTCTTTGGAAAGCGGTTTGGGATATTATTCCGCACAACGAAAACCTTAAAAAGAAAAGGATTTTGGATACGTGTGACTGTCCCCGTTGTGGTGATCATGAATCCTCATTACACATTTTTCGAGATTATAGTTGGGCGCGTAGTCTGTGGAAGCTTGCCCTAGCCAGCTTTCACAATCATGAGGCCTTGAGCATCCGCGATTGGATCTAGTACTTTATCCTTAACTCTTCGTCGTCCGAGGCTGATTTTTTGCTACTTTACTTTGGCAAATGTGGTACTCCAGAAACGAGTACTGCTTTGATCATATTCACACTTCATCGGAAGCTTGCTTTCAAAGGTCAAAAGACACCTTACAGGACTATCACCGGTGGAACGGTTCCTCCCTTCCGGATAAACCTCATCGTGAAGTCTCTAAATGGTGCAAGCCACGTCGGGGTAGTATTAAGATCAATTTTGATGCTGCTTTGAATTGTTCTCAGGATTGTACGGGCCTTGGTGTGGTGGCTCAAGATGATGAAAGAAATATCTTGCTTGCTGCGGCTCGAACAGTAGCAGCCAAGGCAGATGCAGAGTTGGCGGAATAAGAGGCGGTTGGCTGGGCAGTGCGGCTGGCGGTGGACAGAGGCTTAAACAACATCACCATCAGATGCTCGTCTAGTCATCGAAGCTCTCAATCAAAATAGAGCTAGGGGCTTTTATGCCCAAACTCTCGTCAACAATATCTGTTTCATGTCTAGTGCTATTAGCTCTATTACTTTTTCCTTTTGTTTTAAGGAGTCGAATGAAGTCGCCCACATGCTTGCCCATTGAGCCTTGAGGCGCAACTGTAATAATGTCTGGACTCGGTCGTATCTGATATGGATTAGCAATGTTGTTTTTTCGGATCGTCTTCCTTAATAAAGTCGAGGTATTTTTTTAAAAAGGGATATTCTACCTGGTAAGCACCAGGTATAGTGAAATTCACAAACTAGCTATTCTTGTTTGCAATTCCACCAAATAGCACTCAACTTTTGCAAATTCAACTGTCGTACATATATTAGGTCAAAAACGTTAAAAAAACCGTTAAGTGTTGAAATTACATATTTACCCTTGTTTTATTTCTTAAATAGTAGGGTCTTCTTCCTTGTTACAATCCTCTTTTCCTTTGAATGCCATTGTTGCAAAGCTTGAAGAAAAACACTCCCATTGTTGTGGGTAAATCGAAGAAATCTAAGACCCCAATAGATCAATGCATAGAGCCTTCTATTTGTGATATGTCCGAGAGAACATATTATTTCTTATCAGAGTATATTTTTTGTAAATCGTCAATAATTTCAAGTTCGTATTGAGAGATAATGCTAATTTATTAGGTACTCTAATTTCTTGATTGATCTTACAAAGTTCCTTTGACCTGATTGTTTCTATATTCTCTTAAAGTGGGAAGGCAAATGATAATATTGTTAAAGTGCTTAAAGGCCAACGTGTGGGTACTCTGTTTCACATGGATGCTCATTTGAGTCTCGTCCAGATGCTTTAGTTCAGGTTTGTTTGTTCTACTCGGCGTTAGTATCCTTCTGATTTGGTTTTTCACCACTTCATAGTTTTTCCCCTTTGTATTGTTCAATTTCAAAGGTTGAATTGTTTGGGTAATGGGTTGGGATTGATGAAAAACAGATCTAATAGCTTTAGTTTGAACCCCATATAGGCTTATAATGTGTAATGGCCGGTGCATCAGTGCCCCAGTCTCAGTAGTATGTTATGGCCTGTGAATCAAGCACTACCATCTGTTGCTAAAGGCATAAAACCTCTTGAATCGTCATGCTATTATTCACCAGTATTTTGTCACCCTTTTCATCTCAACCAATATGTAGACCTCATGACTTTTCGTGGAAAACAAGACAAGGTTTTCATCATTTTGTTGCAGAAGAATATCTATTTCTTCGATTTACCCAGAATAATGGTAGTGTTTTTCTTCAAGCTTTGCAACAATGGCATTCAAAGGAAAAGAGGATTGCAACAAGGAAGAAGACCCTACTATTTAAAAAATAAACAAGGGTAAATATGTAATTTCAACACTTAACGGTTTTTTTAACGTTTTTGACCTAATATAGCTACGGCAGTTGAATTTGCAAAAGTTGAGTGCTATTTGGTAGAATTGCAAACAAGAATAGCTAGTTTGTGAATTTCACTATACTTGGTGCTTACCAGGTAGAATATCCCTTTTAAAAAAATAAAAATTTTAAAATAATAAAAAAATGGAAAATTGGATGTTCTGTTACACTAATACTCTAGAATAAATATTAAGACTCCTAATTAACAAACAAAAAAATAGCCCGAAAGAAATAAAATTCTAAATCCTAACAATCTATATGATATGTTATCCACCAACGTACAATCGAACCCATGATCTTCACCTGTGGCAAGTAATATTTACTCTAATTGAGACAAGATTACCTGATTATGAGTTTTGATAAGAGGGCTTAAAGGACTTGAAGCTTGACAAACAGAGCAAGAGATTTCCGATTCTGTTTTCTAACTTCACCGAGTAGAAATTCATAACTGATAGCAATGACATCCATGGCACAATAATAAAACATTGGATTTATATTATCATGCTTTTCGAGTTCTTAAAAACATCCACTTGTATTTCTTAAAAATCAAGTTCTTTATCTAACTTGAAGTGCAGGGTTGAATTATTTTCGATGTTGCGGTGATCTTCATAAGATAAATGCACACTAAAATAATCGTCGATCATTCCATCTTCTTTGGAGTTGCTTGTATTACAAGGCTTCAGTGCCCAAGATTGTGCTACGATTTCACCTTCTTCATTTAATACAGTTTCAATCACGTTTACGTTGTCGATCATTATCTTATCAAAATTCTGATCGTTCATAATTTCTGCCTTTATAATCGTCAAAGGAGAAAAGCTTAATGGGATGGGAGAGAAAAAATAATTAAGGTTTTTTTTTTGAAATAAAAGCGAGGTTTTTATTTCTAAGACTGTATTATTTATAAATTTTTTTCATGGGTTTATGGATTTCTTTGACTTTTTCTTATATTTAAAAAAGTAAATTTTCATGGGATTATTGATTTTCTTGATTATATCTTACCGTACACTCCAACAAATTAAGTTAATCCTTCTAAAAATTGTAGCAGCGGATACTAATTCAAATCTCAGCCAAAAATTCGGGAAAGTAGTTTTAATAATTAAAAATTCATTCGGTAACATAACATATTTGCCAACATAAGTTAATAAGGAAATAATAAATTTGGAGATTAAGGTTAAAAAGTGTTCAGCTTTTGTTGTCGTACTCTATAAACAATATGTTTTGTTATGTGAGATGACCCAAAAATTTTCAGTGGCTTTGCATCATGACTTTTTCCAACGAAAAACTACATCTACTTTTTTTTAAGTTAAAGATGATATTTGACAATATAGGCCATTGAAAAACAAACTATTTATACATTTAGTGTCGTTCTTGCCCTACGAAAACAATAGAAAGGACCCTTTTTATGGAGTGTCGATTCTTAAATTTGACAAATGTTTGGAAAGATAATAGAAACAATTTTTAAGTATCTATTTTATTAAACAAAATTTTCAAATGTCAGGGGTCTATCTAACTCTAGGCCATATAAAAATGTTTACTTTACCCAAAGTCTAGAAAGGTTTTGTTTGTAATTATGAAGGGTAGCCTAAAGTTACATACATTTATACTCTAAAGCTCTGCCTGAGTGAGAGTCATTAAATAGTATCAAAATAATGGCTTGAAATTTTAAATTTGGGTTTTGATGTCTACTTTACCCACGATCTTCACCTGTTGCAAGTAACTTTTACTCGAACCGAGAAAAGATTACTGATTTGAGTTTTGATGAGAGGCTTAAAAGACTTGAAGCTTGACTAACAGAGCAAGCCGATTATGTTCTCTAACTTCACCGAGTAGTAATTCATAACTGATAGCAATGACATCCATGACACAAAAATAAGACATTGGATTTATTTTATCATGCTTTTCGAGTTCCTTCAAAACATTCACTTGTATTTTTAAAAAATCAAGTTCTTTATCTAACTTGAAATCTAGGGTTGAATTATTTTCGATGTTGCGGTGATCTTCATAAGATAAATGCACACTAAAATAATCGTCGATCATTCCATCTTCTTTGGAGTTGCTTGTATTACAAGTCTTGAGTGCCCAAGATTGTGCTACGATTTCACCTTCTTTATATGATACAGTATCAATCATGTTTACGTTATCGATCATTATCTTATCAAAATCCTGATCGTTCATAATTTTGGCCTTCATAATCGTCAAAGGAGAAAAGCTTAATGGAATGAGAGAGCAAAAATAATCAAGGTTTTTGTTTTTTTATTTATTTTGAAATTAAAGTTAAGTGTTTGTTTCTAAGACTGTATTATTTATAGATTTTTTTCACGGGCTTATGGATTTTTTTGACTTTTTCTTATATCTAAAAAACTAAATTTTCATGGGATTATTGATTTTGTCGATTATATCTTACTGAAGTACACTCCAACAAATTAGGTTAATCCTCCTAAAAATAGTAACAGCGGATACTAATTCAAATCTCAGCCAATTCGAGAATGTAGTTTTAATAATTAAAAATTCATTTCGTAACATAAGATATTTGCCAATATAAGTTAATAAAGAAATATAAATAATTTGGAGATTAAGGTTCAAAAGCGTTTAGCTTATGTTGTTGTCGTAAATTATAAACAATCTGTTTTGTTGTGTGGTATGACCCAAAAATTTTCAGTGGCTTTGCCTCATGACTTGCTCCAACGAAAACCTGCATCTACTTTTTTTAAGTTATAGATGATATTTTACAATATAGGCCATTGAAAAACAAACTATTTGTACATTTGGTGTCGTTCTTGACCCAGAAAAACAATATAAATTACCCTTTTTATGGAATGTCGATTCTTAAATTTTACAAGTGTTTGCAAAAACAACAGAAACGATTTTTTAAGTATCTATTTTACTGACCAATATGTTAAAATGTGAGGGGTCAATCTAGCTCTAGGCCCTATAAAAATGTCTACTTTACCTAGAGTAAAGAACGGTTTTGTTTGTAATTATGAAGGGTTGCCTAAAGTTACATACATTTATTTAAACTCTGAAGCTCTGCCTGGGTGAGAGTCATTAAATAGTATGAAAATAATGGGATGAAATTTTAAATTTGGGCATATCTAAGCGCAAAAACTAGTTTGACAATTCAAATGTTATTAATCACACATCTTTTAGAGGTAACTTTGCAATTATTATTATTAAAGGTTAATTTAGAAATTCAAATGAGGTAAATTGTTGTTGGACATTTAGTGTATAATAATAATAATCCTGAGTATTTAATCACCAAGTACTACTAAGGTAGTGGGACAGTTTATAAGTCCGTATCATATCAATTAAAGCTATTCTAAATAGTGGGACGATACACGTATTAATTTACGTGGTCCAATAAAGGCATTATACACTACAAAAAAAATGCAACTTACCGACCAAAAAACTACCGACTAACCGAAATAGTCGGAAATTCCGACTAATTTTCCGACTAAAAGGCGTTAGTCGGAAATTCCGACTATTTTGCTACTAAATTTTATTTTGGTCGCAATTTAAAAAAAAATTAAAAAAAATTATTTATTTTCCGACCAACTTCCGACTTAATTTTAGTCGGAAAATTTTCCGACCATTTTCCGACTAAAATGTGGTCGGTATTTGGTCGGTGGTATTAAGAAATTATTTTATCTTAATATTGGCCTAGAGGACTAATTTATTAATGTTAGGTGCTATATCATAGCATGTGTAGATAGTTGTCTCATTTGGTAAGTGATGTTACTTGTGTTCAACAAGTCTTGTGTTCGAATCCTATGGGTAGTATTTTGTTGGTTTTCTTCTTTTTTATTAATCAACTAACCAACTAAAAATTAATGTACTATAAATCTATAATACACTAATACAATTATTAATAAACTAATTATACGAGTAATAATATATTAATACAAGTAATAATATACTAATACACTAATAAAAATACTAATATTACTACATGAATATGACTAATACTTTATATACTAATATACTAATAATACACTCATAATAATAATAATAATAATTCTTATCCTAGTTTGATAGCTGACATTGTTTCAGCCGATTTGGCTCTTTCTTAGTTTAGTTCATCTTTCATTTCAAAAAAATACACTCATAATAATAATAATAATAATAATAATAATAATAATAATAATAATAATAATAATAATAATACGACTAATACTATACTAATGCGACTAATAGTACACTAATACGACTAATACGAGAGTAACATTATACTAACAACTAATACGAGTAATAATATACAAAGAATGCACTAATGAACTAATACGAGTGATAATAATACGACAAATAATAACTAATAAAGTACTAATAATGCACTAATACGACCATTACTATACTAATACGACTAATGGTAAACTAATAATACGACTAACAATATACTAATACAACTAATACGAGTAATAATATACGAAAAATGCACTCATCAACTAATACGAGTAATACTAATACGACTTATACGAGTAGTAATATACTTATACAACTAATATTATACTAATGAAACACTAATACGACTAATAATAACTAATACGACTAAATAACTGATAAAGTACTAATAATCTACTAATACGAGTAGTAATATACTTGTACAACTAATTTCGCACTAATGCGACTAGTAATACTACAATAATAATAATAATAATAATAATAATAATAATAATAATAATAATAATAATAATAATAATAATAATAATAATAATAATAATAATAAAAGTATACTAATTTAGCCGGATTATTATGTTATAAGAGTAATAACATAGCAAAGAGTATCACTAAGTAATGCTTGGCCTACTGGTTGGAGGGTTAGTCTTGTGTTCAAGAGGTCTTGGTTTCGATCCCTACGTGAGGCATTGTGAGGATTTGTGAGGATACTGCTGTGACGTGGCGTCTGGGCATTACGTGGGCTGCCATGTGTACATGACATGGCCTTTCTTTTCAAGCCAGTTTTTTTCCGACCAAAATGGTGGTCGGTGACTGGTCGGTAGAATTAAAAAAAAAATTTCTCCTCATTTTGGATTAAATTCCTGAAATAGTGTTCTCCGACTAAAAAATAGTAGGATATTAGTCGGAAATTTCCGACCCATTTCCGACTAACTAAGTTAGTCGGTAATTCCGACTATTTTCCTACTAAAACGATTTACCGACCATTCTATGCCGACTGGATGGATTTAGTCGGAATTTAGTCGGTATAGCTCTATACTGACTAAATTCCGACTATTTTGGGTAGTCGAAAAATTGCAATTTTTTTGTAGTGATAAGATAAGACAAGGAAAAGAGCAAGGGGCGCCTTGATTGGCTGACAGCCGACTCGGCGGCACCCTTGAAGTGGCCACAGCCGAGTCGGCTGTAGGCTACTGGAAAAGGGATTTTGGTCAGAGACCAAAAGCCGAGTCGGCGGTCCCTTTGGAGGACCCATCGCCGACTCGGCGATATGCCCCTGGATGTTACCGTTGCTTTCTTCCCGTTTTCTTTTGAGTTTAATGCCTTGGATTCTTTTGATTACACTCTTAATTCTGATGTTACAAGAGTATAATTGTGTTATAATGCCCATGAATGACCAAGATTAATGTCATTCAATTGCATGATCATGAATGAGATCATTAAGGTGATTAATGTGCCATAGGCTCCTCTTGAGTATAAATAGAGGGCATTGGCTTTGAGATTTCTTGCACCTTCACAAAATCTCTCAATTCTTTCTTCTCTATTATCTCATTTGTTTTGTGCACTCAAGAGAGTAATTAACTTTTGTGTGCACTTTCCATTGCTCATAATTTCTTAAACACTTTGCTATTACGTTATATACCCTAAGTACTAAGGGGATATAAGAGTTGTTTGTATCTCGTTGTGAATTTCCACTCTAAACCCAAGTACCTTTGTGGGGGAAATATCACAAAAGGAAAGTGAGCACACGCCTACAACTTGTATCAAGTTTCCGGGTAACAATCGGTGTTACAAACTTATCTTCATTTTCTTTTAGCATTGTAATAATATTGTAATTTCATTTTTGTCATCTTCAAAGGGGTTTGAAACAAATTCCCGGTTGTAATTTGTTTACATTATATACATTCGTAATAATCTTTTGTGATAATCTTCACCGATGGCATCTATGAAGGATTTTACATCAAACTTTTCTAAGCTTGAAAAGTTTGTCGGCGTCGACTTTAGACGTTGGCAAAAGAAAATGATGTTCATGCTCACCACTTTAAGTGTGGCTTATGTGATAAGCTCACCTAAGCCGGAGGCTCCAAAAGAGGATGATCCGGAGACGGAAGTCATTGAACAAAACCGCAAACGGTCCAAGTGGGACAACGATGACTTCATTTGCCGGGGTCACATTCTCAATGGCATGCAAGATGCCTTGTTCGACATCTACCAATACCATGAGTCCGCAAAGGATTTATGGGATGCCTTGGAGAATAAATACATGGCGGAGGATGCTAGCTCCAAGAAATTCCTTGTAAGTAATTTTAATTCATATAAAATGGTAGAAGATCGCCCGATTATTGATCAATTTCATGAACTTCAAAGAATGCATGCTAACTTAAAATTGCATAAATTGAAATTGATGAGGTGTTTTTGGTTTCAAGCATAATAGACAAATTGCCTCCTTCATGGAGGGATGTTAGACATGCTTTAAAGCATAAAAGAGAGGAGATTACACTCTTCGATCTTGGGCAACATATAATTGTTGAGTCTAGCATTCGGGTTCATGAGAAACGGAAGGATGATAATCCTAATGTACCTACTATTAATATGGTTGGGGAAGGGAAACCACAATCCCGTCCCGGAGATAAGAGGAAGAGAAATGACTCTTCAAAGGGGAAAGCCGCTATTTCCAATACCGAAAAGGTATGTTGGGAGTGTGGAAAGCCCGGGCACCGAAGGAAGAATTGCTTTGTTCTAAAGAACAAGCAAAAGAAAGCCAAGGGGAATGGTCAAGCTTCTACTAGCAAGGGACCATCCACTCAAGGTAATCTTGCAACTTTTGATGAAAATTCTAATATGAGTTTTTCTACTATGAATACTAATATTAGTGCTTTGCAGGATGATACTTTGGCTTGGTGGATCGATTCGGGGGCTTCGAGACATGTTTGTAATTCTATGCAATGGTTCAAAACCTTTAACAAGGTTGTTGATGGGGAGCATCTCTACATGGGGAACAATGCACCTATCAAGGTCCAAGGAAAAGGACAAGTTGAATTGTTGTTTACTTCGGGGAATCTTTTAGTTCTAAGAGATGTGTATTTCACACCCGAAATAAGTAGAAATTTAGTCTCGGGTCATATATTGAATCGATTAGGCTACAAACTAGTGTTTGAAGCCGATAGGTGTATTATCTCAAAGAATAATTTGTTTATTGGTAGGGCTTATCTTTGTAATAGTTTATTTAAACTTTCTTTAGACATGAATAAAAATGCTATTTGTAATGTTTCAACCATGAATGAAAATGATGATTTGCATTATTTGTGGCATGTTAGACTAGGACATGTTAATTTTGATAAAATTTCTTTTATGTCTAAGCATGAGTTAATTCCAATGTGTGTTAAAATGTCTAAAAATTGCAAAACGTGCATGTTAAATAAGATCACTAGAACACCGTTTAAAAGTGTTGAAAGAAAAACCGAAATTTTGGAGTTAATCCATAGTGATCTTTGTGATTTTCATAGTACACCGTCTTTGGGAAATAAAAAGTATGTCATAACTTTTATTGACGATTTCTCAAAGTTTTGTTATGTATATCTTTTACATACAAAAGATGAGGCTCTTGAACATTTTAAGATTTACAAACAAGAAGTAGAATTACAAATTGGTAGTAAACTTAAAAGGTTAAGAACCGATAAAGGAGGTGAATATTATGATCTGCTTTATTTTAATTCAATGGGTATAATTCATGAAACTACCGCCGGTTATGCACCACAATCAAATGGTGTGGCGGAGAGGAAAAACCGTACTCTACAAGAGATGGTTAATTCCATGTTATCCTACTCGGGTTTGAGTGATGGATTTTGGGGTGAAGCAATGTTGACGGCTTGTCACATTCTTAACCGAGTTCCAATGAGAACGAATAAGGAAACTCCTTATGAACTTTGGTACAAAAAGAAACCAAACTTAAGTTATCTTAAGGTTTGGGGTTGTAGGGCCATTGTAAGAGTGCCCGGCAACAAGAAAAAGAAGCTTGGTGAACGTGGGCTTGAGTGCATCTTTATAGGCTATGCTATTCATAGCAAAACCTATAGGTTCTATGTTATAGAACAAAATGACTATATATCGATTCATTCGATTATAGAGTCAAGAGATGCGATTTTTGATGAAAATAGATTTTCATCATTGAGTAGACAATGAAACCTACAAAGTTGTACCAATGAAAGTGTTGATGATAGTCAACAAAGTTCACTTCTAGATGTTGATGAAAGTCAACAAATAGATGAACTTGATTTAGTTGATCCTATTCCTAAACGGAGTAAGAGACAACGGAAAGCGAAGAGCTTTGGACCGGATTTCCAAGTATACTTGGTTGAAGGTGATAGAAGTGAAGTATCTTCTAGTGTTCCATATTTATATAATGTGGAAGGTGACCCATTGACTTATAGCGATGCTATGGCATCACATGATAGCGCCTTTTGGAAAGAGGCTATCGATGATGAGATGCAATCCATCATGGGAAATAACACTTGGGTGTTAGTGGATCTTCCTCCGACTTGTAAACCAATCGGTTGCAAGTGGATTTTCAGAAAGAAAATGAAAATCGACGGTACTATTGATAAATTCAAAGCCCGTTTAGTGGCTCAAGGCTTTAGACAAAAGCACGGTATCGATCATTTCGATACATATGCACCGGTTGCAAGAATAACCACTATTCGGTTATTGGTAGCGTTAGCTACTGTCTATCATCTAGAAAGGACAAGAACAAAAGTTGTGCAAACTTGTCAAGTCTTTGTATGGACTTAAACAAGCACTTAAGCAGTGGCATCAAAAATTTGATGAAACTATTTTGTCCTTTGGATTCAAACTGAATCAAGCCGATAAGTGTGTATATAGCAAGTTTGATAGCCATGGTAATGGCGTTATCATTTGTCTATACGTCGATGACATGCTTATATTTGGTACTTGTAAGGCACAAGTCCAAGAGACAAAAGATTTTTTGTCTAGATCCTTTCAGATGAAGGATATGGGGGAGGCTGATGTGATCTTAAGCATTAAGATCATAAGGCAAGGGAACCGTATTAAGTTAAGTCAGGCTCACTATGTTGAGAAGATACTTAAGCGGTTTAATATGCTTGATAAAGCGCCGGTCTCTACTCCCATGGAACCGGGTATGAAATTTGCTAAACATACCGGTCAACCAATTTCACAATTGGAGTATTCAAAGGTCATAGGATCTTTAATGTATGCTATGACTAGTACAAGGCCTGACATAGCTTTTGCGGTGGGTAAACTTAGTAGATTTACTAGTAACCCGGGTCCCCATCATTGGATGGCGATAAGAAGAGTATTAAGATACTTGTTGTGTACCAAGGATTAAGGTTTAGCATATAGCGGAGAACCTCCTATTCTAGAAGGTTATTCTGACGCTAGTTGGATCACTAATGAAGAGGATAACTCTTCTACTAGTGGATGGGTGTTTGTTTATAGGGGAGGTGCCATTTCTTGGTCTTCTAAGAAACAAACGTGTATAGCCGACTCTACGATGTCAGCTGAGTTTATCGCTTTAGCTTCAGCAGCTAGTGAAGCAGAGTGGTTGAGGAATCTCATGTTTGAGATACCTTTGTTACCTAAGCCTATATCACCGGTGGCAATCCATGCGGATTGCATGACGGCTTTAGGTAGAGCTTATAGTCAAGTATATAATGGCAAGTCTCGTCATATTGCTCTTAGGCATAGCCTAGTGCAAGGACTTATCATTAACGGGGTCATAACTTTTGACTATGTGAACACTAAGTTCAATGTGGCGGATTCGTTTACGAAAGTCATGAATAGAGACTCAATTGAGAAAGCCTCAGTTGAGATCGGTTTATGTCAGTAAAATCATTTGGGAAAGCCCAATTCACGCATGAGTAACATCGTGTCTAAATTCAATGTGGTAAAGTCCTCTTGGTTTTTGTTAAAGCAACTCGTATATGACCCATCGTTGCTTTGTACCGTGATGGAATAAGGTAGTCGTCTTGAAAGTTCTCAAGATCAAGAGTTGAAGAGCTCTTGGTGTTATATCCACGTCACTGGGATATGTTTTATACGTAATGAGAACCTACCTATATAAGTTTGAAGTGTGGCCGCTTCAAGTAGTCAATATTGGCATAATGACTATGATAAACTTATGAATAAGATACGGACACGGCCTTATAATGTGTCAAGTTAATAACTTTGTGTTATTTGTTTTGTGTGTACTACATCTTCAAGTGGTCGGAAGGGTCATTTGATTCAATTCCTTATGGAAATCAATTCTGGCTCGATCACTTGTTAAGTGTGTTGTACTAGGCGTTAATTCATTCCGTAGGGATATTAGCGTTGATGCATGAAATGTATTATGGGTTTTCGTAAATGAGAAGCTTATTATACCCAAAATGGGGGAGGATTTTTGGACATTTAGTGTATAATAATAATAATCCTGAGTATTAAATCACCAAGTACTACTAAGGTAGTGGGACAGTTTATAAGTCCGTATCATATCAATTAAAGCTATTCTAAATAGTGGGACGATATACGTATTAATTTACGTGGTCCAATAAAGGCATTATAAGATAAGACAAGGAAAAGAGCAAGGGGCGCCTTGATTGGCTGACAGCCGACTCGGCGGCACCCTTGAAGTAGCCACAGCCGAGTCGGCTGTAGGCTACTGGAAAAGGGATTTTGGTCAGAGACCAAAAGCCGAGTCGGCGGTCCCTTTGGAGGACCCATCGCCGACTCGGCGATATGCCCCTGGATGTTACCATTGCTTTCTTCCCGTTTTCCTTTGAGTTTAACGCCTTGGATTCTTTTGATTACACTCTTAATTCTGATGTTACAAGAGTATAATTGTGTTATAATGCCCATGAATGACCAAGATTAATGTCATTCAATTGCATGATCATGAATGAGATCATTAAGGTGATTAATGTGCCATAGGCTCCTCTTGAGTATAAATAGAGGGCATTGGCTTTGAGATTTCTTGCACCTTCACAAAATCTCTGAATTCTTTCTTCTCTATTATCTCATTTGTTTTGTGCACTCAAGAGAGTAATTAACTTTTGTGTGCACTTTCCATTGCTCATAATTTCTTAAACACTTTGCTATTACGTTATATACCCTAAGTACTAAGGGGATAGAAGAGTTGTTTGTATCTCGTTGTGAATTTTCACTCTAAACCCAAGTACCTTTGTGGGGGAAATATCATAAAAGAAAAGTGAGCACACGCCTACAACTTGTATCAAGTTTCCGGGTAACAATCGGTGTTACAAACTTATCTTCATTTTCTTTTAGCATTGTAATAATATTGTAATTTCATTTTTGTCATCTTCAAGGGGTTTGAAACAAATTCCCGGTTGTAATTTGTTTACATTATATACATTCGTAATAATTGTATAGGGCTTTAATCATAAGACACTTACATCATCTTGATTAGTTTAGTTATCTAACTAGATAGATTCCCGTGCCATACAAGTAGATCAGAAAGTAACGTTTTTCAGTCAATTTTATACTTGTATAGTAATTATAAAATATTCTAAATATATGTCCATAGACAATGCTACGAAATTTTTATATTATATGTTTTTCCCACAAAGATGACGCTATTGTAATTATATTATGGCTCGTAAATAAATTCAAAAAATTACACTGGTTTATAAATTTAGGAACAATATTATTCTACAGCTCTTAAATAAATTTGAAAAATAATTTTGCTATATCAAAAAATTATTTCTTCTAATTTGAAATCATACTGTAAACGATATTTATTTACATTTTAGTCACATCCTAGTTTGGAAATCAGTTACAGTTCCAATATAAATATCTTAATTAGATCAGTTTTCTTATTTATTTAAAAATAGATCAATTCTTTTATCGGGATGTTACACAATCTATGAACAATAACTCATTTAGAAAATCATAGAGGGTAGTTATGGCATATGTATGATCATACTCGCCATTACGAAAAACAAGCTAAAAAATATAATAAATAAGAGAACACAACCACATTAATTTTTTTTAAGTTTAGTACAATTTCAAAATATTAGATGAATAAAAGTATGGAAAACCGGATGTTCTATTACGCTAATACTCTAGAATGAATATTAAGACTCCTAATTAACAAACACAAAAATAGCCCTAAAGAAATAAAATTCTAAACCCTAACAATTTATATGATATGTTATCCACCAACGTATAATCGAACCCACGATCTTTACCTGTAGCAAGTAATTTTTAATCGAACCGAGAAAAGATTACCGATTTGAGTTTTGATGAGAATCTTAAAAGACTTGAAGCTTGACTAACAGAGCAAGAGATTTCCGATTATGTTTTCTAACTTCACGGAGTAGAAATTCATAACTGATAGCAATGACATCCATGACACAAAAATAAGATATTGGATTTATATTATCATGCTTTTCGAGTTCCTTAAAAACATCCACTTGTATTTCTAAAAATCCAAGTTCTTTATATAACTTGAAATCTAGGGTTAAATTATTTTCGATGTTGCGGTGATCTTCGTAAGATAAATGCACACTAAAATAATCGTCCATCATTGCATCTTCTTTGGAGTTGCCTGTATTACAAGGCTTGAGTGCCCAAGATTGTGCTACGATTTCACCATCTTTATTTGATACGGTATCAATCACGTTTACGTTATCGATCATTATCTTATCAAAATCCTGATCGTTCATAATTTTGGTCTTCATAATCGTCAAAGGAGAAAAGCTTAATGGGATGAGAGAGCAAAAATAATCAAGGTTTTTGTTTTTTTATTTATTTTGAAATTAAAACTAAGTATTTGTTTCTAAGACTGTATTATTTCTAGATTTTTTTCATGGGCTTATGTATTTCTTTGACTTTTTCTTATATCTAAAAAACTAAATTTCCATGGGATTATTGATTTTGTCGATTATATCCTCCCGAAGTACACTCCAACAAATTAGGTTAATCCTTTTAAAAATAGTAACAGCGGATACTAATTAAAATCTTAGACTAAAATTTGGGAAGGTAGTTTTAATAATAAAAAATTCATTCCATAACATAAGATATTTGCCAATATAAGTTAATAAAGAAATATAAATAATTTTGAGACTAAGGTTCAAAAGTGTTCAGCTTTTGTTGTTGTCGTAAAACCTAAACAATCTTTTTTTTTTTTTGTGGGATGACCCAAAAATTTTCAGTGGCTTTGCCTCATGACTTGCTCCAACGAAAACCTTCATCTACTTTTTTATAAGTTATAGATGATATTTTACAATATAGGCCATTCAAAAAAATACTATTTGTACATTTGGTGTCGTTCTTGCCCCAGAAAAACAATATAAAGAACCTTTTATGGAATGTCGATTCTTAAATTTTACAAGTGTTTGGAAAAATAACAGAAATGATTTTTTAAGTATCTATTTTACTAACCAATATGTTAAAATGTCAGGGGTCTTTCTAGCTCTAGGCCCTATAAAAATGTCTACTTTATCTAGAGCGAAGAACGGTTTTGTTTGTAATTATTAAGGGTAGCCTAAAGTTACATACATTTAAACTCTGAAGCTCTGCCTGAGTGAGAGTCATTAAATAGTATGAAAATAATGGGATGAAATTTTAAATTTGGGCATATCTAAGCGGAAAAAACTAGTTTGAAAATTCAAATGTTATTAATCACACATCCTTTGGAGGTAACTTTGCAATTATTATTATAAAAGGTTAATTTTGAAATTCAAATGTGGTAAATTGTATAGGGCTTTAATCTTAAGACATTTATATCATCTTGATTAGTTTAGTTATTTAACTAGATAGATTCCCGTGCCATACACGTAGATCAGAAAGAAACGTTTTTCAGTCAATTTTATACTTGTATAATATTTATAAAATATTCTAAATATATGTCCATAGACAATGCTACGAAATTTTTATATTATATGTTTTTCCCACAAAGATGATGCTATTGTAATTATATTATGGCTGGTAAATAAATTCAAAAAATGACACTGGTTTATAAATTTAGGAACAATATTATTCTACAGCTGTTAAATAAATTTGAAAAATAATTTTGCTATATCAAAAAATTATTTCTTCTAATTCGAAATCATATTGTAAACGATTTTTATTTACATTTTAGTCACATCCTAGTTTGGAAATCAGTTACAGTTCCAATATAAATATCTTAATTAGATCAGTTTTCTTATTTTATTTAAAAATAGATCAATTCTTTTATCGGGATGTTACACAATCTATGAACAATAACTCATTTAGAAAATCATAGAGGGTAGTTATGGCATATGTATTATCATACTCGCCATTACGAAAAACAAGCTAAAAATATAATAAATAAGAGAACACAACCACATTAATTTTTTTTTTTTAAGTTTAGTACAATTTCAAAATATTAGATGAATAAAAATACGGAAAACCGGATATTCTATTACGCTAATACTCTAGAATGAATATTAAGACTCCTAATTAACAAACACAAAAATAGCCCTAAATAAATAAAATTCTAAACCCTAACAATCTATATAATATGTTATCCACCAACGTATAATCGAACCCACGATCTTCACCTGTAGCAAGTAATTTTTACTCGAACCGAGAAAAGATTACCGATTTGAGTTTTGATGAGAGTCTTAAAAGACTTGAAGCTTGACTAACAGAGCAAGAGATTTTCGATTATGTTTTCTAACTTCACGGAGTAGAAATTCATAACTGATAGCAATGACATCCATGACACAAAAATAAGACATTGGATTTATATTATCATGCTTTTCGAGTTCCTTAAAAACATCCACTTGTATTTCTAAAAAATCAAGTTCTTTATCTAACTTGAAATCTAGGGTTGAATTATTTTCGATGTTGCGGTGATCTTCGTAAGATAAATGCACACTAAAATAATCGTCCATCATTGCATCTTCTTTGGAGTTGCCTGTATTACAAGGCTTGAGTGCCCAAGATTGTGCCACGATTTCACCATCTTTATTTGATACGGTATCAATCACGTTTACGTTATCGATCATTATCTTATCAAAATCCTGATCGTTCATAATTTTGGTCTTCATAATCGTCAAAGGAGAAAAGCTTAATGGGATGAGAGAGCAAAAATAATCAAGGTTTTTGTTTTTTTTATTTATTTTGAAATTAAAACTAAGTGTTCGTTTCTAAGACTGTATTATTTATAGATTTTTTTCATGGGCTTATGGATTTCTTTGACTTTTTCTTATATCTAAAAAACTAAATTTCCATGGGATTATTGATTTTGTCGATTATATCCTACCGAAGTACACTCCAACAAATTAGGTTAATCCTTCTAAAAATAGAAACAGTGGATACTAATTCAAATCTCAGCCTAAAATTTGGGAAGGTAGTTTTAATAATTAAAAATTCATTCCGTAACATAAGATATTTGCCAATATAAGTTAATAAAGAAATATAAATAATTTGGAGATTAAGGTTCAAAAGTGTTCAGCTTTTGTTGTTGTCGTAAATTATAAACAATATGTTTTGTTTTTTATGATGACAAAAAAATTTTCAGTGGCTTCGCCTCATGACTTGCTCCAACGAAAACCTGCATCTACTTTTTTTAAGTTATAGATGATATTTGACAATATAGGCCATTGAAAAATAAACTATTTGTACATTTGGTGTCGTTCTTGCCCCAGAAAAACAATATAAAGGACCCTTTTTATGGAATGTCGATTCTTAAATTTTACAAGTGTTTGGAAAAATAACAGAAATGATTTTTTAAGTATCTATTTTACTAACCAATATGTTAAAATGTCAGGGGTCTTTCTAGCTCTAGGCCCTATAAAAATGTCTACTTTATCTAGAGCGAAGAACGGTTTTGTTTGTAATTATTAAGGGTAGCCTAAAGTTACATACATTTAAACTCTGAAGCTCTGCCTGAGTGAGAGTCATTAAATAGTATGAAAATAATGGGATGAAATTTTAATTTTGGGCATATCTAAGCCCAAAAACTAGTTTGAAAATTCAAATGTTATTAATCACACATCTTTTGTAGGTAACTTTGCAATTATTATTATTAAAGGTTAATTTTGAAATTCAAATGTGGTAAATTGTATAGGGCTTTAATCATAAGACACTTACATCATCTTGATTAGTTTAGTTATTTAACTAGATAGATTCCCGTGCCATGCACGTAGATTGGAAATAAACGTTTTTGAGTCAATTTTATACTTGCATAATATTTGTAAAATATTCTAAATATATGTCCATAGACAATGCTACGAAATTTTTATAATATATGTTTTTCCCACAAAGATAATGCTATTGTAATTATATTATGGCTGGTAAATAAATTCAAAAAATTACACTGGTTTCTAAATTTAGGAACAATATTATTCTACAACTGTTAAATAAAGTTGAAAAATAATTTTGCTATATCAAAAAATTATTTCTTCTAATTTGAAATCATATTGAAAACGATATTTATTTACATTTTAGTCACATCCTAGTTTGGAAATCAGTTACAGTTCCAATATAAATATCTTAATTAGATCAGTTTTCTTATTTTATTTTAAAATAGAATTCTTTTATGGGGATGTTACGTAATCTATGAACAATAACTCATTTAGAAAATCATTGAGGGTAGATATGGCATATGTATGATCATACACGCCATTACGAAAAACAAGCTAAAAAAATATAATACTAGTGCCATTTGCATTTCTAAAGATCCGGTGCATCGTTCTAGAGTTTAACATATTCATATTAGATACCATTTTCTTAAGGATAATGTAGAGCATAAAAATATTATTGTTAAACATGTCAATACTAGTGATCAAGTTGCAGATATTATGACTAAACCGCTTCCAAGGGAACAATTAGAAAAGATGAGGTTGGAGCTAGGTATGATCAAGCTTCACTAAAGTTTAATGCTAGTATTCCTCCTCAAAACAACTTGAAAAATTGGATGGGTTCGATCAACCACAACAACCAAGATTGATTACTCAATCATTGCGAGATTTAGGTATGCATCTATTTAAGTACGTGTCTTAAACTGTATCTTGATTGCTTGTTTTAACTGATTAGACCAAGTAGCATAATTTATTTTATATTATATATTATCCATATATTATGAATTTTTTTTTGTTTTTTCAAAAATCACAAAAATTTATTTTTATTTTCCACAAATTCCAGCATTTCATTTTATTTTAATTTATTTTGGTAAGCCAACTTAATTTAAGAAATGGAAGACGGATCATCGAGGTGTTTCGGAAAGTAGTCGTCTAAATCGATATATTCAACGAACTAAGCTTAATTAATAACTACCCATTACACTTCCTAAAACCGTCAATATAGAAGTAGTACAAACTCTTTACTAACCGTCCCTTCACACCTTTATAACTCCTACACTCCTCACGTCACATCCATCATTCATAAACCCACTACTTGTACTACTCCTAGCAAACCGTCAAACCCATTTCCCTCTTTCAACAATCCCTAACCTTCATCAATTCATCTCATCATCACCATGAAATCTCCCAAGACTTCATCAACCAAGAACACCAAAGGAAAGGCACCCAAATTCATCCAACCGGAACCGCTTCAAGTTATTCACCCTTCATCAGACAACCCTCAATCATCAACTCCATCATCTAAACCCAAAACATCAAAACCCATGCATGTCGGCACAAAAAGGGCTTTTTCCACCACAAAAGGAAGCTCATCTTCAAAAGCCGCAAAGAAGGCCAAGGTTGTGGATCCTGATTGTGCTGAGGAAGTTGCAAAGGAGATGTCCGTAGGTTTTGGTTTGGACAAATATTGGTATGATTGTACTCCCTTTCCTCAATTACACGCCATTTTAAGTAATCAAGGTTGGGAAGAATTAATGAGTAATTTTTCTTGCAATCCGATTTACCCACGTCTCATGCGAGAGTTTATTCACAATTTTACAATCGATAATGGGGTTTGTTCACGCATGATTAAAGACATTAAAATTGATTTTATCAGTTTAATGTTGGGAGAATGGTTTGAAGTTCCAGTGGTAGGGTTTGATACGTATTATGTAGGGTCAAAGATTGTCTTTTCCGGCATTACTGAGAAAACGGTGTTAAACTTTCTTGGTCAAGAAGATAAAAAACGATTTAGTCACATGTCTCTGTCTCCACTACACAAGTTACTTTACAACATCGCTCGTCGATTCATTTTACCCCGCAATTCCAAGCGGAGTGAAGTCAATCTACGCGATGCAACGTTAATTTATTGCATGGCCAATCACATAAAAATCATTTTTCCGTCGTTGATGGTGTCACATTTATCTGAATGTATCTAGAAGGGTCTTATGGTTGGATACGGAGGTTTGTTAACTTGTATTTTTAAGAAGTTTGGAGTCCCATTGGATGGACTAGAATTCCCTATGAGCACCAACAATAAAATCAGTGAGAGATGCCTTCCTAATTTGCACCTCCAGTTAAATGAAAAAGGGATTCTAGAACATGCCATTGAGGAGGTGGATGTAAGTTCTGATGATGAAGAGGAAGAGAAAACAGAAAAAGAAGAAGGTGAGGGAGAAAAAGAAAAAGAAGAAGAAGAGGTAGAAGAAGAAAAAGGAGATCAGGTGACTGTTCCCACTGCCACCACTGAGGCAGAAACTGAAAGGGAACAAGAGGAAGCTATAAGTAAGGGGGAACAGTTTGAGGGAGAAGAAGTAGAACTGGAAGAGGATGAGGACCTCAATGGGCCTCTCAAGAAAATCAAGAAACCTTCCGTGCTCACACCAAGAAAGAGCAGGAAGTTAGCTTCCAAAAGTTCCTCGAGCCTACATGCTGATGTTACTTCTCCAACCCCTCCATCACCAAAACCAGAATCACCCATACCATTCCACATTCCATCATCACCACCATCACCTATTCCCACTTCACCAACACCTACTGGTTTTGATAGGGATTCCTCTCCTTTTCCTCCTACTCCAATTGATCTTATCCTCACCAAGTTTGATACTTTGCAGTCCCAACTTAGTGCTTTCCAGAGCGAAGTCCGTGCCTCACTCTCCACTCTTGAAGAGCAGCTGTCCCAAACGGAGTCCCGTCTTGGTGCAAAGCTCGACACTGTGGAAGTGCAGACGGAATATGTTAATGAGGAGACTACTGCCTGATCCCTCCTTCCTCTATTTACTGTTTTATTAATGTTTGTTGGCCACATCATATGTAATTTCTAAACAATTTTTTTGCTTTATTTTGCTGTACCAGCTGGGGTACAAACAATTATTTTATGATTATGCTACTAACCATCCTTTTAATCCTTATTCTATTATCCTTCATTCTCTATCTCTTATGGTCTATGATGTTTATATGCGTGCATTTCTTGATTCATGTTTGGGCATTTGCTTTCTTAGTTTGCTGCTTACTTTCTTAATTTGTCTAATGCTTGCCTTAGAGCTGTGGATTGATACATACCCCTACTTTTTGATTGATGTCAAAAGGGGGAAGAAGGCAACAAACTTAAGTTAACGCTTGTGAATGCTACGCTTTTACTTTAATCTTTGGATTAATTGGTTCTCTGTTTGTTCTAAAACTTTATAATGTTCTTAGTATATGATATAGGTTTCTGTTTTATAAAGGACAATGTTTGATATACTTAGGCTTAGTATATGATATAATCATAGTTTGGTTTATTAATTTTATTGGTTTAAATATATGGGATTAGTTGTTAATTGTTGTTTTTCACTTTTGTTTAACTTTGATTCTTACAACTCTATAATATTTTGAAGTACTAAGATTGTTGTGTTTCTTAATTTTATGTTTTTCTTACTTTATAAGTTTTTTTTGTTTATTAATCTTTATGTTTTGTTTTGATTTATTTTTGAAAACTTAAGTCATGTTTAACCACATGATTTTCGAAAAAGTTTTAAAATTTAATTCATTAGAGTAATGTGTTTATTTAGAATTTAGTAGATTATTTGTAATGATTTAATTTACTAGATATGGTTGAACTCGTGTTAATCTCTAACATGTTCAATTTATTTGTTTTACTCTATTTTTAATTAAGTTTGTTTATAAAGTTTGCCATCATCAAAAAGGGGGAATTTGTTGGCCCATTTGGTTTTGATGATAACTTAAACGTTTATAAACAAACATATTACGTTTTGAGATTGTTGTGTTAGGTTATATATCCGGTCTTTGAAAGGCCGTCGATGGAACCTTAAGAAGTTGTAAAAGGACATTGCTACTCTGCATTCCAAGGTTAAGTCAAATTCGAAGAATGGTCAATCAGAGATAGTGCAGTGTTCCCAGATCAACCGGTCAGAGAAGTAGTCAACGAATTTATTAAGAAAATAATTTTTTAGTTTTATTATTCTTTTTATTTTTGTTGTACGGTTGAATAAATTAAGGTAGCACAAGGAAGTTAATTTGGAATTAAAATAACTAACTCTTAAATTAATTAATCTTAAAATAGATTTCTAAAATTAGGTCTTGGCTATTTCTAGCTAAAAGACAAGGAAAGACTTGGAGTAACTTCCAAGTATTCTTGCGCATGATCCCACGGTTATTGCCCACTAATCCCACATCAAAAGATCATGGGATTATGACATGACATAATCTAAAATGGGTATTTAAATGATTTTTACAACCGGCACAATTTGGTGATCAACAAGAGAAAAATATTTGCGAAAAATATTTTGTGCCCAAATCATTTCGTGAGATCCAAAAATCAAGAAGAGGAGATATAAAGAGTTCTTAATTACTTATTAATTCCAAAAATATTTCCTTGTGCGATTCTTGTTTGTTCATCCAATTTAAAAGAATTATTTTGTAAGGGTTTTTGAGAAAAGTTGTAATTAGACTTGGGGAAGTCTAAGGGGAATTGTGAGAAATTTTGTAAAGAGAGAAAAAGAAACAAGAAGGAGAACCGAGAAGGAGAAGAAGAGAATTAGGCCTAGAGTAGAGAAGAGAAGGAGAAAAAGTTTTATGTAATAGGGAATTGTATTTACATAAAATTTAATAAGCGAAGTTGAAATTCCTAGTGGGTCGTGGCTTTCTTTCTTTTAAGGCCAAGAAAGTTTCCACGTTAAATTCTTGTGTTCTTTGAGTTTCTTTAATTTGCTTTGAGTATTTTTAGTGTTAGAAATTCCGCAAGAAAATAGGGCAAAAAATACTCCTAGGGCAACACAACAATTCACCCCCCTCTTGTTGAGTTCATTATTTCTAAGTGTTTCTACAATTAAAAATAAAAATATCTAAACTAAAGAGTTAATAGAAATAAAAATATCCAAGATATTAAATTAGAACTTCCTAGAAAAAGAATTTAAAAATTAAAAATATCTTAGATATCATCCTAGAAGATCCTAGATTATGTAATTAAAAAATAAAATATCTAAGATATTTTAGTTAACTTGTAACAAAACTCATCACTATAAATACCCCATTGATGTAATGAATTTTGGTAATAAAAAAAATAGCCATTTTACAAATTCACCCCCGTTCTTTCCAAAACAAATCACTTCACCACTCTCCTATCCAAATTTTCCTACATTATTAACTAAAAATTCATTCCGTAACATAATATATTTGCCAATATAAATTATTTTGGAAATAATAAATTTGGGACAAAAGTGTCCAGCTTTTTTGTTATTATAAATTATAAACAATATGTTTTGTTTTGTAGAATGACCAAAAAATTTTCAGTGCCTTTGCATCTATTTTTTAAGTTACAGATGATATTTCCCGATATAGGTCATTGAAAAGCAAACTATTTGTACATTTATTGTCGTGATCTTGCCCTAGACAAACGAATAGAAATGGACCCTTTTTATGGAATGTTGATTCTGAACCTTAAGAAGTGTTTAGAAAGATAATAGAGACAGGTTTTTAAGAATCTATTTTAATAACCAAATTTTTTAAAATGTTAGGGGCTTTTCTAGCTCTATGTCCTATCAAAATGTCTACTTTGCCTATAGTCAAGAATAGTTTTGTTTGTAATTATAATGGATAGCGTAAAGTTACATACATTTAAACCTTGAAGTTTGTCATAGGTGAGAGTTATTAAATAGTATTAAAATAATGGGATGAAATTATAAATTTGGACATATCTTAGCGCAATAATTAGTTGGACAATTCAATTGTTATTAATCACACATCTTTTGGAGGTAAATTTGCAATTATTATCATT
Organism: Amaranthus palmeri; assembly: GCA_019776075.1. Lineage (NCBI taxonomy): Eukaryota > Viridiplantae > Streptophyta > Magnoliopsida > Caryophyllales > Amaranthaceae > Amaranthus > Amaranthus palmeri. The sequence goes on along the minus strand of JAAKBH010000612.1, from coordinate 120,730 downwards.
AAAGGTTAATTTTGAAATGCAAATATGGTAAATTGTACAGGGCATTAATCATAAGACACTTAAATAACTAAATCCTAACAATTTATATGATATGTTATCCATCAACATAGAATCGAACTCGACGATCTTCACTTTTGGCAAGTAATATTTACTCCAACCGAAAAAAAATTACCCGATTTGAGTTTGATAAGAGGGTTAAAAGACTTGAAGCTTTACTAGCAGAGCAAGAGATTTGCGATTATGTCTTCTAACTTCACCGAGTAGAAATTCACAACTGATAGCAATAACATTCATCACACAATTATAAGACATTGGATTAATATTATCATGCTTTTCGAGTTCCGTAAAAACATCCATTAATATTTCTAAAGAATCAAGTTCTTTATCTAACTTGAAATCTAGGGTTGAATTATTTTCGATGTTGCGGTGATCTTCGTAAGATAAATGCACACTAAAATAATCGTCGATCATTCCATCTTCTTCGGAGTTGCTTGCATTACAAGGCTTAAGTGCCCAAGATTGTGCTACGATTTCACCTTCTTCATTTGATACAGTTTCAATCACGTTTACGTCGTCGATCATTATCTAATCTGAATCCTGAAAGTTCATACTTTTGGCCTTCATCATCGTGGAGAAAAGCTAAATGGGATGAGAGAGGTTTATGTTTTTTTATTTTTTATATTTTGAAATTAAAGCTAGGTAATTTTTGTTTCTAAGACTGTATTATCTATAGATTTTTTTCATGGGTTTATGTTTTTTCGTTGACTCTTTCATATATTTAAAAATAGTAAATTTTTTATGGGATTATGGATTTTCTTTATTTTATCTTACCGAAGTACACTCCAACATATTAGGTTAATCCTTCTAAAAATAGTAACAGCAGATACTAATTTAAATCTCAACCAAAATTTCGAGAAAGTAATTTTAATAATTAAAAATTCATTCCGTAACATAAGATATTTGCCAATAAAAGTTATTACGGAAATTATAAATTTAAGAACAATATTATTCTACAGCTATTAAATAAGGTTCATCATCATCATCATCATCATACCCAGTGTTCCCGCACATAGATACTCTATGGCCAGGGTCTGGGGAAGGAAGGTCGACGGCGTCTCATACCCATAAGGAGAGGGCGGTCATAAGAGTCCTTCGGCTCTAGAGGAGTCTTCAAGGATAGGACCTGCAAAAATCCGAAAACCTGCATCTTACACCCACGTTAGCCAAGCATAGGGATTAAAAAAAAATAAAAATAAAATAAAAAAAAAAAAAAAAAACCTAGAAGCGATATAGGTAAAAATGGAAGTCAAAAGCGATGACAAAAGTCACAGAACAGTATCAAACTAGTCTAGTAATCTAGGACGTGAATAAGGCGCCGCCATGTGGCTCTATCCCTGGTCAGGTCCTTAGAGAGGTGTAGTTCGAGCATGTCGCTGTTAATCTGCTCCTCCCACGTCCTCTTAGGTCTTCCCCGGCTTCTCTTGCCCTCCACTATGATGCGTTCGACCCTTCTCACTGGGGCGCCATGGGTGCTTCTCTGCACATGCCCAAACCATCTGAGCCTGTTCTCCCGCATCTTTGCAGAGAGAGGTGCAACCCCTAACTTTTCCCTAAACTCCTGATTTCTAATCCTGTCCATCCTTGTCTTACCACACATCCATCTCAGCATGCGCATCTCTGTTACATCCATTCTCTGCTCGAAAGCCTTCTTTACAGGCCAACACTCCGTTCCGTACAACAAAGCCGGCCTAATCGCTACGCGGTAGAATTTCCCTTTAAGTCTATTAGGAAATCTTTTATCACAAAGCACCCCAGTCGCTGCTCTCCACTTGAGCCAACCTGTCTGTATACGGTTAGCAACGTCACCCTCAATCTCCCCATTGTTCTGAATTATTGAACCCAAATATTTGAACTTGGACGTGCATGCAACAGCTTCTCCCCTAATGGACACCTCTGGCTCCCCTATCGATTCTATCCCACTAAAGTTACATCGCATGTACTCAGTCTTCGAGCGACTTATGCGCATCCCCTTGCCCTCCAAGGCTTCCCTCCATTCCTCCAATTTACCATTAGCCTCCTCCTTAGTTTCTGCAGCCAATACTATATCATCGGCAAAAAGCATACACCATGGTACGGTTTCCCAGATGGATTTTGAGATTTCATCCATAATTACCGCAAAGAGGAAAGGACTAAGTGCTGATCCCTGATGTAGGCCCATTCTAATACTAAAAGACTCTGTTAGCCCCACCGGTGTCTGAATGTTGGTCAAAACTCCATCATACATGTCCTGTATTACCTCAATATATCTTGATGAAATACCTCTTTTCTTGAGGCTATCCCAAACGATGCTTCGTGGTATGCTATCATATGCTTTCTCCAGGTCGATGAACACGAGATGCAAATCCTTCTTTCGCTCCCGATACTTTTCCATCAGCCTCCTCAAAATATGAATCGCCTCAGTAGTTGATCTCCCCGGCATGAAACCAAACTGGTTCTCCCTAATCACCGTCTCCCGTCTAATTCTTTTCTCAATAACTCTTTCCCACAGTTTCATAGTGTGGCTTAGGAGTTTGATACCCCTATAGTTCCCGCATTCCTGTGCATCGCCCTTTTTCTTGAACAAAGGGATAATTGTGCTAAACCTCCACTCCTCCGGCATCTTACTAGATCGCAGGATAGCTATTAAATAAGGTTAAAAATTAATTTTTCTATATCAAAATTTTATTTGATCTATTTTGAAATCATATTGAAAACTGATATTGATTTGAATTTTAGTCACATTCTAGTTTAGAAATATTTATCAATAATATTGAAAAATAATTAAGCTACATCAAAATATTGTTCCCTAAAATCACTTGTTCCTTGTAATCTTGGGATATACTTAATTAATTTAATTAAATTTATTTATTTAATTTAAATAATTAACATTCTGATGACCATTATGCACCTCTAAATTCAAACAGTATCTTCTGAATATTAACTTTTTAGAATTTTTAATCATATGAGATCAGAGATATTAAAGATTAAAATCGTGTATTGGGTAGCGTGGAAAACAGAAATGTAGTAACTATTAAAAACCAGAGGAAGTATGCTATAGGCTTAACCTATAGACGACTCATTGCCATCCCTACTTCTTATTGTATTTATTACTAGTACGCTCTTGCGTTTCTTAAAATAAAATTATATTTTAATTAATAATCTAATTTAACGTAATTAATAACCTTGAACCTCTCAAGTAAAATCAAACTATTTGTAGATTTAGTACCGTATTTGGCATTTTATTAACCTTAGGAAAATTTAAGAAATAAGCCTTTTCTATATAGTTTTAATTCTAAACTTTAACAACTACTTGGAAAAATAATAGAGACAAACTCCATATATTATAATTATACTTATCACTATAAATGTAGAAATGTCATATACTTTTAATAATTAATAAAAATAATTAATCATAAATTGAACATTTTTAAGTATCTACTTCATTAACCTAGGGACGTTCCTGACCATAGGCACAATAGGCATTGGCGTAGAGCCCAGAGTTAGAAAGGACCCTAGAATTAGAAAATGCTAGTTAATGAAGTAGAAACTTAAACTTTGCAATTTATGAGTAGTTCTTTTATCATTTAAAAATTATAAGACACGTATACGTTTTTAATGTTAATTATAATATATACGGTCCATCTTTGTTATTTTTCCAAAGACTCGTTTTAGTTCAGGATCAACCCTACGTATTGAGCGGTATTTCTTTCAGTTTGTCTAGGGCCCATAGAATGCCAAGAACGACACTGCATTAACTAACCATCATCATCATCATCATCATTATATACTCAATGTTCTCGCACATAGATACTCTATGGTCAGGGTCCGGGGAAGGAAGGTTGACGGCGTCTCATACCCAGAAGGAGAGGGCGGTCATAAGAGTCCTTCGACTCTATAATAGTCTTCAAGGATAGGACCTGCAAATATCTGAAACCTGCATCTTACACCCACATTAGCCAAGCAAAGGGCTCATTTAAAAATGTATAAACGATACAGGTAGAAGAGGCAGTGAATAGCGATGACGAAAGACACAGAACAGTAACAAACAAGTCTAGTAATCTAGGACGTGAATAAGGCGCCGCCATGTGGCTCTATCCCTAGTCAGGTCCTTAGAGAGGTGTAGTTCGAGCAGGTCGCTGTTAATCTGCTCCTCCCACGTCCTCATAGGTCTTCCCCGGCTTCTCTTGCCCTCCACTATGATGCGTTCAACCCTTCTCACTGGGCGTCATGGGTGCTTCTCTGCACATGCCCAAACCATCTGAGCCTGTTCTCCTGCATCTTTGCAGAGAGAGGTGCAACCCCTAACTTCTCCCTAAACTCCTAATTTCTAATCATGTCCATCCTTGTCTTACCACACATCCATCTCAGAATGCGCATCTCTGTTACATCCATTCTTTGCTCGAAAGCCTTCTTTAATAGCCAACACTCTGTTCCGTACAACAAAGCCGGCCTAATCGCAACGCGGTGGAATTTCCCTTTTAGTCTACTAGGAAATCTTTTATTGTAACACCCTGGCCCAACGGACCACCGGTGACTACTCATAGAGACTGTAGACTAGCCCCACAGACCAACACAAGTCTTTCCAGCGCACTTTGGCCTCACTTGTGCGCACCTAGGAAAACTTCCCAGGAGGTCACCCATCCTAAGATTACTCCCCACCAAGCACGCTTAACTGTGGAGTTCTTAGCAAATGGGCTCTCTAGAAAAGAAGATGCACCTTGTTGATATGAGTAGTCTATCAATCTCTTTTCAAGCTAAATCTGGGGTGTCACACTCACCCCCACTTAAGAATACAACGTCCTCGTTGGACCGTCCCTTCAGGATCTTTTCCCCCGCTAGGTGCGCTGAACACATAATCAGCCACGGTCGCAGGGTTGCTCTGATACCATCTGTAACACCCTGGCCCAACGGACCACCGGTGACTACTCATAGAGACTGTAGACTAGCCCCACAGACCAACACAAGTCTTTCCAGCGCACTTTGGCCTCACTTGTGCGCACCTAGGAAAACTTCCCAGGAGGTCACCCATCCTAAGATTACTCCCCACCAAGCACGCTTAACTGTGGAGTTCTTAGCAAATGGGCTCTCTAGAAAAGAAGATGCACCTTGTTGATATGAGTAGTCTATCAATCTCTTTTCAAGCTAAATCTGGGGTGTCACATTTATCACAAAGCACCCCAGTGCTGCTCTCCACTTGAGCCAACCTGTCTGTATACAATTAGTAACGTCACCCTCAATCTCCCCATTGTTCTGAATTACTGAACACATATATTTGAACTTGGACGTGCATGCAACAGCTTCTCCCCTGATGGACACCACTGGCTCCCCTGTCGATTCTATCCCACTAAAGTTACATCGCATGTATTCAGTCTTTGAGCGACTTATGCGCATACCCTTACCCTCCAAGGCTTCCCTCCATTCTTTCAATTTACTATTAGCCTCCTCCTTAGTTTCTGCGGCCAAGACTATATCATCGGCGAAAAGCATACACCATGGCACGGTTTCCCATATGGATTTTGAGATTTCATCCATAATCACCGCAAAGATGAAAGGACTAAGTGATGATCCCTGATGTAGGCCCACTCTAATACTGAAATACTCTGTTAGCCCCACTGGTGCCTGAATGTTGGTCGAAACTCCATCATACATGTCCTGTATCACCTCAATATATCTTGATGAAATACCTCTTTTCTGGAGGCTATCCTAAACGATGCTTCGTGGTATGCTATCATATTAGGGGTCTTTCTAACCATGGTCCCTAGACAAATGTATACTTTGTCTATAGTCAAGAACAATCTTGTTTGTAATTATGATCAATAGCGTAAAGTTGTGTATATTTAGCCCCTCAAGCTCTACCTAAGTGAGAGTCATCAAATAGTATTAAAATAATGGGATGAAATTTTGAATTTAGGGCTTTGGGCATATCTAAGCTCAAAAACTAGTTGGACAATTCAAAGGTTATTAATCACACATCTTGTGGGTCTTAAAAGAATATCAAATATGTTTGAGGCTTAATTTCTAGATAGACTCATAAGACATGATACAAGCCATTAATCCAATTTGAACATTTTGGACTTGACCTATACATAACATGTTGAGATGCATGTAGTTTTCCCACCATATCCTAGAAGTTGAGAAAAAAGGTTTTATGAATTTACAACATCAGGACACATTGAAGCCTCTGAGATTCCTTATTCAGAGAAGCGTTTCTAAAGAATTTACCCTAAGAGGGTTACGCAACTCTACTAGGAGAATGCTTCTAGTTAGCCCCTTCTCCAAAAAGATATTGCTAGGGAGATTCTTTCTGGAAAGGTCATACTGAGAGATTTTTATTTTTGTATATACCCATACTTTTCCTTTCAAGCGAAGCGACTTCACTTACTAACTAACGTGACATTTTGGTGACACCTTTGTAGTTTATGTCATCATAACTACACTTAATACATGATTTGCATTAAACTTAATTGGGGCAATAACACAATCTAATATTTTGAAACATTGAAAATACCATTACATGAACACTATAATAGTATAAATGTATAATGCACCAAGCCTATTTTTTTCAAATTTATTTGTAGTTTCCTTCTCTTGGACTTCTTCTAGATGAAAGGACTTTCTTTTAAACTTTTTTCTTTTACAGACTTATTCTTCCAAGAAGCTCAAGAAACCCTTATACAAGAACCATGATAGGTTAACTCGTTGTCAATACAAATGAGGAGTAGGCTATATGACTTGGATTCCAACTAATAATATCATATTTGAGGCCATTATTTGAGATTTAACAATAAAATTATTAATGCATATATGATTCTTCCACTATTTTATTACAAAAACTAATGAAATAATGGAAAATTTGAGCTTTACAATCCAATGTTTCAGTCATCCATTGTAAATAATTTCGCATTGTGGAATTATATTCTAATAATTTAACCTTTGTCATACATTTGCTCACATCATATCATATTACTAATAATAAATATAATTAATTATACCATATATCCGCAAACTAAGACAACTAGTATAAAAACCCGTACAATGCACATATTTTTAAATACGTTAATATTTTAATGAAATTTTAGACTAATACAAATATTATATGAAGGTGGGTAATAAGTATTTACTCATATAAGTCTAGCAATGTAAATGACTGAATTTAATAATCAATTAAATGAATTTAAATCATTTAAGTTTGGAAAAATTACCCAGAATAATACGACCTTTCATTCATTTTCCACGAATAATACGACATTTCAATTAACCACGAATAATACGACCTTTGACATATTTTTTCCAGTGGTATATGGTTTAACCCTTTACCGGTTGGAATTTAATTTTTAACAAAACAACATTTAATAGACCATGACAGACTCATCTTCATTCATTATTCTCTCTCCTGTCTTTCTTCTCAAAACAGCAAGAAGCAACTGTGCTCCTCCTTCACGCCATTCATGACCTTCGTCCACCCTGAAACAACCACGAATTTCAAGTGAAAACAGCTACTGATCCAAGATTCTTCTATAATGGTTAGTTTATTCTTCCCAATTTTATAATTTTTCATCTGATTTTGCAAAGACCCGAAAATTAGGGTTCATGATTTTCGAAAATTGATTATTCTCATTTATGATTAATAGTTGTTTTTTACTCGAAATTCTTTGTAATATAGTGTTTTTTGATTGTTTTTAGGCCAATTTTGATTTCATTACATTGAAGTTTTGGTATGGTGGGACATTTAAAAAAAGAGGGGTGGGTTTTGAGTATTTAAGTGGTATGTGAAAAACCATTTCAGTAGACCCAGATAAGATGTCATATTTTGAGTTAGAAGGAATTGTAAAAGAGGATGTTGGGGTAAAATATGACTTTTCTCTTTGGTATCATCTACCTAATGCTAATAGTTTTGCGGATGGGTTAAAGAAGGTCACTGATGATGCTAGTGTTGTGGAATTGTCTAAGTTAGCTGTTGAAAATAGAGCATTACCTGTATATGTAGTTAATGATAAAGATGATGGGTTGTTGATGACACAAGAAGCACTAAGTGTTAGTAAAAGTAGTAAAGTTTGGTCAACTATTGGGAATAGAAAAAAGTTGACCCCTAAAAGAGCATCTAAGACCAAAGAATCTGATGGTCCCCACATTATCACTACAAAAATAAACAACCCTCCAAGTGACATTTATGTGGAAGTTGAAAATCAGTACACACCCCTTCAAACCAAAATCCTTTCTTCAAAATTAGATCTAGTTGGTGATGAGCTAGAGTTTTACAAACTTGAAGATGAATTTGCTGAAGATGAGCTGGATAATGATATTAGTGCTAAGTTAAGTGAAGAAGATGTATCTGAGGAGGATGATTCACTAGATCTTGATTATGAGCTCTCACATGATGAGGAAGATGAAGATGAAATTTCAGAGGAGCTTGTGCTAAGTGAAGATTTGTCATTCGAAGAACCAGAGCAAGTGGGTGATTCTGTTTTGAAATTAGGTGAGTGTAGTAACACCGAGGTTTTTTCTGAGTACGAAGGTAGTGATGATGAAGCTAATGATGTTACTGGAGTTCATGGTCGGACCGATTTTCGTAGATTCAAATGGGTTGTTGGTCAAGTCTTTAGCACCCCACTTGAATTTAAGGAAGTAGTGAGAAAATATGTGGTTCATCAAGGAAGAAATGTCAAGTTTTGTTTGAGTGATAAGTCTAAGTTGAATAAGCTTGGTGCAAGGTGTATTGAAGGATGTCCCTTTAGGCTCTACGCTAGTTGGGATAAAAAACAAGCTTCCTTTATTGTGAAGAAAGTTGTAGGTGAACATACTTGCCAAAGAAACATGGACTCCAATCGTCAATTCAGGTCTTCTTGGTGTGCAGATCAATTAATTGATTTATTCAAGGCAAGACCACACATTCCTTCTGCAGAGATAGTTGATATTGTTAGGAAAGAGTTTCGAATTATCATTAGTAGGGGGTTTGCGTACAAGATAAAGTATGCTGCACATAGGAGATTACATGGTTCGATGAAACAACATTATCTTAAGCTCATGAGCTATGTTGGGGTTTTAGAACAATGTAACCCTAATAGCCACTTTACCATTGTTACTGATTCAAGCACAAATCCACCAACATTTCAGACGATTTTTGTTTGCTTTGAAGGGGTGAAGGATGGTTGGGTAAATGGGTGTAAGAAGATATTGTGCATTGATGGTTGTTTTATAAAAACGTTCTTGGGAGGGATGCTCTTAAGTGCAGTTGGAAGAGACCCTAACGAGCAAATGTATCCATTGGCTTGGGCCGTTGTTGAGGGAGAGAATAATGAATCATGGCAATGGTTCATTTCTGAACTGAAGAAATGTGTGCCTCATGACAATGGAAAAGAGTGGATAATAATATCAGACGAACACCCGGTAAGTGATGCTGTTTTTGTGCTGATTTATATGCTGAACATGATTATATGCTGATTATGTTGCTGGTTTATATATGCTGGAATATGTTTTTGTGCTGATTAGCTGATGCTACTGTTTCTGATGATGATATATGCTGCTGGAATATGTTTATGTACTGATTTATATGCTGAACATGATGTTACTGATTTATAAACATGATGCTACTGATTTATAAACTGATTTTGTGCTACTGGAATATGTTTATGTACTGATTTATATGCTGGAACATACTGATTTGCTGAATTATGTGCTGATTATGCTGAAAAATTCTGCTGATTATGTGCTGGAACATACTGATTTGCTGAATTATGTGCTGATTATGATGTATTATGTGTTGATTATGTGCTGGAACATACTGATTTGTATGCTGGTGCATATATGCTGAATTATGCTGTGTTTATATAGCTGCTGCAAGTGCAAGCTGATATGTAGTTGATATTTAGCTGATATGTAGTTGATATTTAGCTGATATATAGTTGATAAGTAGCTGATATATAGTTGATATGTAGCTGATATGTTTTGTGCTGCTGGAATTATATGTTACTGATTATGGTGCTGCTGGAATTATATGGTGCTGCTGGAATAAACTGATGCTACTAATTATGTTGGAATTATGTTTATGTACTGATTTATATGCTGAACATGATTATGTTGCTGGTTTATATACTGATTTATATGCTGCATATATGTTAATACATGGTATACTTGCTGGTTTATATGCTGCTGTGTTTATGTGCTGGAACAAGTCATTCAAAGCTGTTTATATTATGTACAGAGCATTTTGAGGGCAGTCCAACAGGAGCTTCCAAAAGCAGAGCATAGGCATTGTGCTAGGCACATATACGCAAATTGGAACAAGACGTTCAAAGGGGAAGAGATGAAATTATTGTTTTGGAGATGTGCCAAAGCATACAACCTAGCCGATTTTGAAGTAGCGATTAATGAGATGGAGGAAGTAAATTCGGCTGCTGTTGACGCATTCAAGAGTTATGGACCTCAAGTGTTTTGTAGATCTTTTGTCAAGCTAGAAGGAAAGTGTGACGTTATTTTGAGCAATATGGCCGAGACTTTCAACAACTACATCATGAACGCAAGATCACGTCACTTGATTGATATGCTTGAAGAAATTAGATCAATGCTCATGAAAAGGAGGGCTAATAAAAGGGAAGAGGCATTGGGTAAGTGGACGGGTTTGTTATGTCCAAAGATTCAAAAAAATGTTAGACGGAGAGAAGGAAGAAGCCGCTAAGTGCACTGTCATCCCATCAACATCAACGCGTTTTCAAGTATCTCATTATATGGATGTTTTAGAGGTTGACATTGAAAAAAAGACTTGCACATGTAGGAAATGGGATTTATGAGGGATTCCATGTTGTCATGGAGTTGCATCTATTTATTACTTGCGTAAGGAGGTTGAAACATACGTTGATTTGTGCTACACTAAAGATGCTTATTTGAGAGCTTATGAAGGAAACATCAATCCTTGTATTGGCGAGAGGCATTGGCCTAAAATTGACAAACCGATCGATCATCCTCCAATCAAGATTGGTCCTGGGAGACCACGAAAAAACCGAATCAAGGGTCCGCATGAAGATCCTAAATAGCCTGGAAAGCTCTCACGACACGGCATTACAATGACATGTTCCATTTGCAAAAAGGTTGGGCATAACAAGAGAAAGTGTTCCGAAAAGGGTAAAGCAATTGAGCAACCACCTCCAGCGAAGAGAAGTAGAGGAAGACCAAAAAAGGTTGTTGACGTTGCAACCACTACAACCGTTTCATCCCATCACAACATGTCTGCACAACCAAGTTCTTTGGTAAAGGCAACCGGACCATTAGAACTGGAAAAGGCAGTAGAGGAGGTAAGAGTAGTACAAGTGGAAGGAGTGGTGTCACTACTACTACTAGGGGAAAGTCAAAGAACCCGAATGAAATATTATCAACTCAAGCATCGACGACAAACATTTGATGTTGCATTATGTATTACTTTTGTGTTTTGGAACTAATTTTAGTACTTTTGAATGTGTAATTTGGAAGTAAGTTAAGTACTTTTGAATGTGTATTTAGGAACTAAATGTAGTACTTTTGTAAGGAATGCTTAGCTTAACATACATTTCGGCTACTACTATTACTTTTGTAAGGAATGCTTGGAAGTAAGTAAATTTAGTACTTACTATTACTTTTGTAAGGAATGCTTGGAACTAAATGTACTACTACTATTTTAAATGATCATACATTTCGGCTAATACATTTCCATTACATTTCCGCTAATACATTTCCGCTAAAACAAGCAAAAACTTTTCCATTACATTTCCGCTAATACATTTCGGCTATTTCATTTCGGCTATTACATTTCGGCTATTTCTTATACTTAGCTTAACATAAATAAGAACAATCCAAATAAAACCCATGATGCAACAAGCACAAAACTTAATGCTTTTTGTGCATTTACATGTTTAACAACCTTTAACTTCAACATTGCTTCACTTTTTTTCAACTTTGCATTCTTGGCCTTCAATTTCTTTATTTTCTCAATCAACATAGCCTTCTCTTCTTCCAAACAAGAAGAAATTCCACTTGAATACTCTACATCTTTCTCCCACTTAAAAAATTTACAATCTTGTGCCTACAAATTAAATAAAATCATGAACCCTAATTAATAAAGAAATTAAAAATTAACATAAAATAAATTAAAGCTATTCACTAATATATACTTACAGGCCAAAATGCACATCCATAAAATCTCTCACCAACTCTTACTCCTTTTTTTACAACTTGTAATTTAGCATGAACACCATGACTACATAAAGGAATTCCATTTGCAATTGATGTTCTAGATTGAGATGATGATGATGAAGGGGAAAACATATTAAGAGAAGGGGAAGATTAGAGGAAGTAATTAAAAAAAAAACTTAAACATAACAATGGAGGAAGTGAGGAAGCTAACAATGGAGATGAATGGGTGAGGAAGAAGATTGAAGCAGCAAAATAAGGGAGAAGGCAGTAACGGTAATATTATGACCGGTTCAATATGTTACAAACAGGTAAAGTATACCACTGGAAAAAATATGTCAAAGGTCGTATTATTCGTGGTTAATTGAAAGGTCGTATTATTCGTGGAAAATGAATGAAAGGTCGTATTATTCTGGGTAATTTTTCCTTTAAGTTTTTAACAACTATGGTAGGAAAAAAGGAAAATTATGTATTTCTAATAATTAATGAATTGCACTATTATTGTAATGAAAATAATTTATTTTGCAACATAATATTCTATCAATGTATTTTCAATTTTATCTATTTTTTAGTATAACTTTCTAAATTGTACATTTATATATAACAGTGTAATTGGAATAATTATGATTTATTGCATTCATTAATGTATAAATTATTTCAAAAATGTAAACATGTAAATATGGAAAGTCAAAAAATGCAAATAAATCAATTCCATTAATACCATCCAATAAAAAAAAGACAAATGACATGCTCACATTCAACTTACCTTTTTCTAAAATACAATAAAATTAATATATTATATGATGATTAATTAAGTTATTTACAACAAACTAAGGACAAATATAAAATTATTAAAATATAATCTAAAGATAAGATTATTAATCACAATTTTTCTAAAAATAATTAGAAATATAAAATGTAGTGAGTTTAAAGAGACTAAAGGCAAGCGTTAATAATAGGGCTGAACATAGTTTGGTCTAAACCGTAAACCAAACCGGACCAAACCGTAATTTAAGTATTTGGTCTGGTCTACGGTCTAAATGGTCTGGTCCGGTTTTTTTTTAAAAAAAATTACGGTTTCCGGTCTGGTCTTGGTTTTTAAATTTTCAGACCAGACCGGACCGGAAAACCGTACTTATTAGGAGTTAGGACTTAAATTTTCTGATTTTTTGTTTTCCTTTGGCCCAAGCCGGCAAGCCCAATTCCATGTAAGTGTTTAGTATATAAACTTAAAAACCCTAAGTTCCCATTTTCACTTTCATCAATCTTCATCTCTAGGAAATTAGAAACGGCGCTCCTGACTTCCTTCTTGTCCATCTCCATTGTTGTCCTGCTTAGCTGCTCCCGATTCCATTCTTCACGGCGCACCATCTCTATTCTTCACGGGCAGTCTTTCATCTCTTCTTCATGCTTCATCACTAGGGCTGCACATGGTGATATTATAACTTGAAATTTCCAGAATTTTTTCAAGCCTTATAAAACTGAAATTAGCCTTCTCCTTCTTCAACTCACCAGACCAGAAATTTTTCAGTTTTAAAAAGCATAGCTCACCAGACCAGACCGCACCCTTCTCCTTCTTCAACCTTTTAGTTTTTCAGTTTTATTTCAGATTTTCTAGTTGATATTATAACTTGATTATATTGATATATTTTGTTTTCAGTTTTTTTTTTCAATTTTTTAGTTGTTATTCTAGAGCCTACGGGGGGTTTTTGTATATCTTCATCATGGCTCTTATTTGTTTTGTTTGTAGTTTTGTTTTGGTCTTTTATTATTTGGTCTTTTATTAATTGAAGTGAAGAAGTTTTTGAGAAGTTTTTGGTCTTTTATTAATGGATTCATTGTTTCAATTTGCTCGTGTGGGGTGTACTAAATTATTGTAATTGTTGTTTGGTGATGTAATTTGAAGGCTTTCGTAGACTCAATCAAAGACTCGAAGTATATATATTAACATTTACTATGTATAAATCTATACATTATCTTAGATTCTCAATTGAAAAAATACAAAAATAGAAAAAACCGTAGACCAGACCAGACCAGACCGGTCTAGAACGGTCTGGTCCGGTCCGGTCTAGTATCTTGACTGGTCTGGTCTGGTCTGAAAAATTTCCAGACCGTAATTTCTGGTCTGGTCTAATTTTTCTATCAAACCAGACCAGACCGGACCGTGTGCAGCCCTAGTTAATAATAGTATGGACGAGTATTTTTAGAAAACAGAAATGGGAAGCAGCAGTATTCCAAGTAAACCCATATCAATGGCGACGGGAAGAGATGAAATTTATGTGGCCACAACCCCATTGAGGGCGACCAAGGGACCTCCACAATTAATAATGTCTGCTGCATATTCCCTCAAATTATGGAATCTTCAGCATTTTATGTTAATCATTAAACCTTCTATCTCTTCTATGTCTCTTCAATCCCAGGTTTAATCTTATTCTTGTTATGTTTTTTGTTAATCACTAATCCAAAAGGTTTAATCATCAAACCTAATTAATCTCTAATTTTGAGTGATTTGGGATTATTATTTTTGTTTTTCTTTTTTTTAAATAATTAAAAATTACTATGAAATTGCAGGTTGTAGTGTTTGATTTTCAGCCACAAGATCCGGAAAACATATTTGTGGCTCTGGCTGCCTTGTCTGGTAAAGCTATCCCTGGTAAGCTCTACAATTACATCAGTGTCATTTTTGTAAATTACTCCCTCTTTTTAGAATTTGCTCAATTTTAACCAAATTGCTTTCAGAAGAGGTGTTTATGAGATGTATCGGGTCGGTTTCAAGTGAGTGTCATTGGGTCTGTTCGGATTTCAAATCGATTAATTTACGGTTGTATGTCGCAATGGGTGATAGTTGGATCAAATTGGTTGATTACAGGTCGGTTAAACAACAATTATATGAGTAATTGAGTTTGCACCGGTTCGTTATCTATTAAAGTTCAAGTCGAGTGTTAATCGGGCTAGGATTGTCTTTGGCCAATATTAGTTCAATTTTTCCGAGCATAATTCGGATTCGAATTTTATTTTTTGTATTGGAATCGATTTTAGAGTTTATTGATCAGGTCAACATCATATTTATACCTGTGCCATGGGCCGGATAAGGACGGGTGCTGGCTCTTTACATTAAACGGGTCGGGTCGGGCCATACAAAAATGGCTTTGCACAGACCAGGCTTGATGGGCCACCCAACCCGGCCCGACCCGCTTATTTTAATTCTTCAAACTTTTTTGCATCACCATTTGGATTGAAGTCTGTCATGCTTGGAGTAGCTTGATTCTATGTGGAGCCTCAACATTTTGTTCCTCAAATTATTTTCATCTGCTTTGCTTGGATGTCTTTACGTAGATTTGCTAAGAGTCTTATTAGGTTAAATTTCTTAAAACATAGAATATATATGCAGGGCCGGTCCTAAGCAAGGGCAAGGCGGACATACGCTCAGGGCCCTCATAAATTTTAATTACAATTATAGTGCTAAGATAAAATTGGAACTTTTTTATGTATATAATAGTTTAAGGACTCATAAATAATATTTCGCCCCGGGCCCCTAAAAATCTAGGGTCGGCCCTATATATGATTGTAGCGTGTTGATATTAAATAATTGAATAGTAATATTGATATTAACTAGCTTGAATCCCGTGCCAAGCACGAAAAATTTTAAAATAATCTCTTAAATATAAACATACATGTATTAATTTGTTATTTGTTAACTATAATAAATATAAAGAAAATAATTTTTGATGTGTAAGAGAAATTAAACGTATTACTTTATATTTTCTTGATAGATATTTCCAGTTTTTATAGAATATAATGATAGTATAAACCAACTGGAATATGAAATACTATAAGAAAAATAATTAAGAATGACTCTAATTACCTAATTTAGCTAAATGAAGAAATTTTCTAAAAATACCCATTTGTTATTTTGGAGGGAAAATAATTAACGTGAGAGTGACACGTGTCCTTGCTGAATAACGGTTTTAGTATATAGTATAGATAGGCAATGGCCACCATGAGTGTTGAGCAACATTTATCACATTGAGTAAGACTCTAAAAGAACAAAGCCCGTTTAAGGCTCGTCAAAAGCCCGTCTTAAACCCACTGCATACATAGTAAAAATTGAACCTCCAGCCCATTGCATACCTCATATTAAGTTAATCAGTAAGTCTCATGGGAGACGGTCTATTTTATAGACGGAATCCGGGAAGCCCAGCCCAAAATATAACATAGTATATTTGGGGTTATAATAAATTATTTGGGGTTATAATAACTTATATTTGGGGTTATATAATACTATATTCGAGGTTATAATACCTTATATTTAGGATTATAACATAATATAATTGATATTATAATAAAAAAAATCAGTTAAGGGAAATGGGATGGCCCAATTTTGTGGTCTATCCTATAGACCGTCTCTTGTAAAATTTTGTGTAAGTTAATAGCTAGTTTTTAAATGATGTGGCATGTTTACTTATGAACAAAATACTTAACAGTTATTTTATCGAATTCATCAGATTAATTTATTTTCATTTTTTTAAGGGCTTGTTTGGTTGCCCACTATTACCCTTGGAATTTTAAGTTCCTAGGAAATAGTATTGTGCTAATTTGTTTGGTTGCCAAATAATCTAAAATTCCTAGGATTTATAAAATCCAAGGGAAGTTAATTCCTATGAGACATAGGAATTAGATTACCATGTACCCCTTTGGTCATTAACAATTCCCATGAATTATTTCCAATGAAATGAAAACTCCTATTGTCAAACAAACAATATTAAGTAATTCCTAGGAAATTGACAAAGGAAGTAAATTCAAATGAATTACAACTTCCCATTGGAATTTAATTCCTACGTCAACCAAACGACTCCTAAGTTGGGACACAGTTTTTATTTTTTAACACTTACCTTTCAAATTTGCTTTACAACAATATTTAGTTTTGGAAATGTTTATCTTCGATAGTTCAAAAGCATTACAAGGTTGACTTGCAAACACTAACGGCCCGTTTGGTAGGTGGAAATAAATCGTGGCAACGGGAATGAAAAACTAGTGTAATTTTGGTTAAAAAATCTATTGGCTATTTTGATGGCCATGCTTGATAACTTTCAATCATATTGTTCATAAAATCCATTTCAATGCATTACCAATGGGAGAGGTGGTATTAGGAGGTAACGGAAATTTGTGAACAAAAAAAATTTTTTGTGATCAAAGTTTCAGAATGACATGAAAGTTTTGATGAAATTTTACATGTTGGTTATAAAAATTTGTCAATGGGATATGACTCTGTTCACATTATTAAGTTCGCGCAATCTCGATTAATAGTTATATATGTTGGTCATAAAAATTTGTCACAACTTGGATTTGATTTTCCAAATTTCAATTATCAATCGTATCTGATGCAGCTTGGTTCAAGTATTGTCGACTTGATAAACCTAAAAAAATCAAAATTTTGAATCGAATAACTTTCAATTTTGATTTGGTTTTTCATATGGGTTCACATTTGATTACCTCTAACAATAACAATAATAATTTTAAACTCTTAATCTGATCAATGGGATTACATGTATAAACCAAATAAAAAAAATAAGGGAAATTCCACATGGTAGCATCAAGTTTTAATGAAATGCCAATAGTAGCACTTTTTTAAGAAAATTCCACATGGTAGCATCCAGTTTATTCACTATCTAATTGTCGTAGCATTTTTCGTTAAGTTCTTGTTAAATTCCATTTAATTCATCATTTTGTAAGTTTTTTCCACATGGTAGCATCCAGTTTTTGTTTAATTCACCATTTTAACGTTTAATTCACCATTTTATTGTTAATTCACCGTTTAATTCATTAACGTCCATAAATGTTTAATAATTTTATGGAAAAAAAATTATAAATGTTAAATAATTTTACGGAAAAATAATTTTAACATTTAATTCACCATTTTAATGTTTAATTCATCGGTCGAAACAAGTACTCTTTCGAATAAGTACTTGTTTCGATCGAATTTTCGAAAGAGTTATCTCATAAGATAGTAGCGACGTAAAAATGACGTCAAATATAATTTTCGGTTTACGTATCGGAAAGTAGGCGTATAAGTACTTGTTTCGACCGGATTTTCGAAAGAGTTATCTCATAAAGGTATTTGCAACGTCCGTTTTTTGAAAAAAAATCATTATGATAGGTAAAAATGACGCCAAATATCTTTTTCGGTTAACGTATCGAAAAATAGGCGAATAAGTACTTGTTTTGACCCGATTAGATAGTTTCTTATAATTTTTCAATAAAATTATTAAATATTTATGAGCGTTAATGAATTAAACGGTGAATTAAACATTAAAATGGTGAATTAAAAGTTAAAATGATAAATTAACAAAAACTGGATGCTGCCATGTGGAAAAAAACTTACAAAATGATGAATTTAACGGAATTTAACAAGAACTTAACGGAAAATGCTACGGCAATTAGATAGTGCATAAACTGGATGCTACCATGTGAAATTTTCTTAAAAAAGTGCTACTACTAGCATTTCATGAAAACAGAATGCTACCATGCGCAATTTCCCAATAAATAAGCTAGAAATTCGTTGCTAACATGAGACACAACTGTTTTAGTAACTAGCATGTTAGCCGTTACCGGTCCATTCAAAGTATTCAAAAAAAAAAACTACACCAGGGAACTTAACTTTAAAACAAGCACCATATTTCTAAATATAAAATTAAGGAAAAATTATAAGAAACTACCTAATTTATACATCTTTTTATAAAAAAAACTACCTTATATAAATTTTTTTGCAAAAAGCTACCTTATATAATACAGTTATTTGCAAAACACTACCTTTTATTGATTTTCGTTAGTTGACTGTTAACATTAACGTTGATCTACACAAAATTGTATTATATAAAGTAGTGTTTTGCAAAGAATTGTATTATATAAGGTAGTGTTTTGCAAATAATTGTATTATATAAGGTAGTTTTTTGTGCAGGTTAATGTTAATGTTAACAGTCAACTGACAAAAATCAGTAAAAGGTAGTGTTTTGCAAAGAATTGTATACATAAGGTAATTTTTTGCAAAATTTTTTATATAAGGTAGTTTTTTAAAAGAAGGTGTATAGATTAAGTAGTTTCTTATAAATTTTCCTAAAAATAACTCAAATTTAGATGAGTAGACTGCTTTATCGTAAGACTCTTCATACACGAATAGCTCAAATAGGTGTTCATTCGGATTATCGGGTTGATTTCGGGTTAGGTGTTTCGGGTCGGTTCGAAATCGGGTCCATTTTAAGTCGGGTCAAATTGGGTTCGGTTATAAAGTCGGCTGTTTATCGACTTTTTTTTTAACACCTCTAAGCTCAATATGTCCAAATCCAATAGACCCTTTTCACAAGAGCTACTCATATGAGAAATTATTCCTCGTTGAAACGACCTCAAAACAAAAAACCTTATACTAATAAAGTATTAATTGTGCTATTCAACTAATTTATTAAGAAACGTCTCACTGTAAGATCATAGTATTTGTGTTTGACAAATCTAAAATCTTTAGCTCTTATACGTAGTATATAATGTTTTGCATAAATAGGGACAATCCTGGAAAGGAAAATTAGCAAGATCCCCAAGAAAAGATGTTGGTTCATCGGTTCATCTAAATCATCAAATGCCATTGAAGCCGCTTATAAGTTCAATGGCAGTTGGGACACCGATTTACGGGTTGGCCAACATGATTGCCGTCACTACACCAACGGTAAAATTAAAATAAAGATCATTATGTAATTAAAGCAGAATGCGTTACATATTTATCTGATTCTATTTTATTACCAGAACTGGCTGAGATGCTGACTGGGGAGAAAAATGTAGTGCAGCAGCTGATGAAGTTTAATAAGGGTTTTAATAGTGAGCTCTCATAGAAAATCAATGTAATATTGCTAATTTCATCAAATATTCATGTATATTTCGTTTGGTGTATGTATGGGTCAATACTCAATACCAATTACCAACCATTCTGCATTGTACGGTTGTACCTGATCTAATGATCAGAATTTATGAAAGCATACAAGCTTTCACAAGTGAAATAAGTAATAACCAACAAAGCAATGAAAAAAATTTTTTTTTGCACTTTCCGAAAGAAAACAACGACTCATCGTTCCTGGAAGCGACGAGTCGTCGCCAGAAAGCTAAGTGGTCTTTTCTCAGCGGCGAGTCGGCTTTAGTTTTTGCCAAAAATCACCCTTCTAGCCAGGGCCATCTTAATCATTTTGGGGGCCCTGTTCTAAACTTTGAAATTGGGCCTAACAAAAAATATTATGCTTAAACGAAAATAATTGCATGCCCGTTGTAATGGAGGATTCGAAGAGACGAAGAATTGAAGGTATAATTTTAATTTGGAATATTGAAAATTTTTGGGAAAAACAAAAAAAAAATTAATTAAGAAAGTAGGAAAAATTTAGAGGAAGATTGAAGATTTAGAGAGTATTAAAGGAAATGTAGAAATCTAGAAATAGAAGGATGAAAGATTGGGCCTCAAAATTTTGGAGGCTCTATGCTATTGGGATGCTTACACAGGGCTTTTGACGGGTCTGCTTCTAGCGATAAACGACGAGTCGTCACTTATCTATGTTTGTGCATTTCTTTGCTTGGTTATTTTTATTTTTCAGACTTTTGTTTTTACACTTATTTTGTCTCACTGTTTTTATAGTACTTTGTATAAACTTCTGTGCCGAATATACTCAAATTATTAAACATTTCTCTCCCATTTAGAGTATATAACTTTCACCTCTACACAATGTCAAATTAGTCTTTAATGTCCCTATGAATTGAATTAGCTCCTAATACATCTGAATGACAAATGGAAATGAATCAATGATGTTCCTTAGGGTTGGGATTGATTCAAAGATACATATATTTATCCACCTAAAGAGAAGTGCATACAAGCAATTAAAATTTCTCTTATTCATTCAACTCGACATTCTAAAGCTTGTGTGTTGTGTACGTATCATTACATGAGTTCATGTAAGTCTATATGTCCATCTTGACCTTTTAAAGTGGCTATCTTCAAACTTATATAATAAGTTCTCCTATATGTGAACTTTGTGTCTTTTTGATCTGACACATACAACTAGAGCTCTTCTACTCTAGAAATGGAGAATATTTATTGACAACTATCTAATTTCATCACAAGTTCTTAAGTAACTCCTTTGGTTCTAATACTTTAATTACTTACTAATATCGAATAAGGGATTGAACATCATTGGATCATAGATCCGGCGTTAAATGAACGTTAGATTGGGTTTCCCTCATTAGTATTAATTCGACATAACCCAATTCCTATTTAGCGTAATTAATGGAATTCCTAGGCAACGCTTTGGTAAAATTATCTACCAAATTGCTATCGTAATGTATTGCCTCCAATGAAATTGATTTGATAATAAAAATATCTCAAACATGAGATTTTGAAGTTGTTTCGCTTCTTGCTTATCGATGCTAGAGTAATGAATCTTAAAGTCATAGTGGAATTTGAGATACATATTCGTTTCTTGGAAGACTATGATATGGCACCTCCCCCATAAATAAATTCACAACTATTAGTTGAAGAGGAGTATTCCTTATTAGTAATCCAACTTCAATCCGTGTACCCTTTAAGTACCAGAGGTTCCCCGTTAAAACATATTCCATGATTTATAGTTCTTTTTAAGTACTTTAGTATTCTCCGTATTGATTTAACTTAAATCCATATGACAAGATAGTTTCGTCAAATTTTTCATGCGACTGTTTCGGTGTTTGTTGTAGACCCATATAAAGACTTAACTAACTTGCACGCTTTTGACTCTTATCCTTTCATGACAAATCCTTTTTGTTGTTTCTGATTATATAATAATATTGTTCAAATATTATTTATTCTTAGCATATTTCATTTGTATTTACTTACCATTTATTATAGTTTCGAATAATGTACATGATAAGGCAAATCTTTCTATTATGGTATCAAAGCCCTAGGTTTTTTTTCCCTTTCCTAGCCGGCTCCTCCCTCTTTCGCCACCACTCGGCCCTCACGGCCACCACCTCCACCTTCAAAAATCATGACTAGTTTTCATAGTGCTTTAAACATTACCAATGTCAAATCTCTTATTCCCATTACTTTAGACAATGATTGTAGCCAATATCATTCATGGGTTTCTCTCTTCAAAGTTCAACCACAAGTTCATAAGGTACTTGACTATATTATCCCACCAACGTATGAAAAAGAAATTGTTGAAATTCAAATCACCAAAGAAACATAACCTACTCTTTGGAAGCGTCTTGAAGCCGCGGTTCTACAATGGATGTATGCCACTATATCTCTCGACATTCTTAGCTCCATTCTTGTTCCCAAAGATATGGCCAAAATAGCTTGGCTACGCATAGCGGCCATGTTTCAAGCCAATAAACATTCCCTTGCCCTTCAACTCGAAAACCAATTCACTAGTACTAAATTGGTTAACTTTCCCAACACTACCTCTTATTGCAATCGCCTCAAACAAATAGCCGATCAAATGGGGAATGTTGATGCTCCGATTGATAACAATCGTCTTGTGATAAGAATGCTCTCCAATATCTTACTTTTACCGGACCAGATTTTTTCTTAAGTAGTTCAACAGGTGTGTCTTTTTATGCATAATCCTATGGCATCACACATGCATGCTCTTCGTCGCATACTTAGATATATTCGTAGTACTCTTTCATATGGTTTGCAACTATATCCATCCTCCACTACCACCCTATTGTCATACACAAATGCAGATTGGGCAGGTTGTCCTGATAATCTACTCTCATGGTCTACTCTCATGGTCTTATAAATGCCAACCTACTCTATCTCGCTCTAGTGCTGAAGCTGAAAATCGTGGTGTAGCCAATGTCGTCTCTGAATCTTGTTGGCTACGCAACCTACTTCTTGAGCTACATTGTCCTCTATCTAAGGCCTCATTGGTATACTATGATAATATTAGTGCTATATACTTATCTGGAAATTCGGTCCAACATCAGCGCACAAAACACATTGAGATGGACATACACTTTGTTCGTGAAAAGGTAGCACGTGGTCAAGCTCGTATTCTTCATGTTCCTTCTAGATACCTGATTGTCGACATCTTTACAAAAGGTCTACCTCTCATTCTGTTTCAAGATTTTCGCACCAGTCTCAACGTTTGTGAACCTCCCGTTTCCACTGCGGGGGTGTGACAGAATATAATAATATTGTTCAAATATTATGTATTCTTAGCATATTCCATTTGTATTTACATACCATTTATTATAATTTGAATAATGCATATGATAAGGCAAATCTTTCTATTAGTTTCGTGCAGATTTCTTCTTCTAGTTCTCTATACAATAATGTTGTTTTTACGTCCATCTGATGGATTACTAGATTATATAATAAGGCTATTACCTCTAATAACCTAATCGTGGTTTTCCTTTCTGCCAGCATAAGTGTCAAAGTGATCAATGCCATGTTTTTACCAAAGAGCTTGACCATTAACCGGGCTTTAAACTTGTCAATTGTATCATTGACATTCCTTTTCTTTCCGAAAAATCCACTTGCAACCTATACTGCTTGCATTACAAAGGTAAATCCTCCAAGACCCATGTGTTATTTTCCATTATAGATTCCATCTCACCATTAATGGCTTCTTCCCAAAATTCTGAATTTTGTGGAGCCAGCCATTGTTTCACTATACGTTAACGAATCCCCCTTTATTCCATATAAATATAAAACACTAGAACAAAGATCATCTCTTATACCTTCGATTAAGTAAACCTCAAAATCGGATCCAAAATATTTTCCACCTTAATATCGAACCCCAATTTAATTTCCTCTGTTTGGCACAAATTTACCATGCACTCTCTTAAACCTATTCTTTGACACCCCAAAATTTTCAAGCCTCATTACGATGATTTACTAATTTTTAGCGTTGATAATAAATAGTTTTCTTTCTTATAAGTTTTTGAAAAAGTTTAGAACTTAGAACTCAATCTTTGTTTGAAAACTTGAATATTACCAAGGGCTTTGTGATTTGTGAAGATCGTCCTATTATTGAGACGAGCTAATATAATTATTAAATTTCTTTAAGTGATTTCTTTAAGATTGTAAATGATCACTTTAAGTTAAGGTTATAAGTGATCATTCTAAAACTATAAAAAGTAATCACTTTATGGTTATAAGGATTCACTTTTCCTAGCTGAAGCAAGAGCAATAATATAGTTTATAATGTCACGCTAGCAAATATGTTAAAGAAAATTGTAAAGAAAAAGTCGAAACAAGCATAGTGGATGGCTCGAAGGGACATGAAAGTGGTTGATATTATTATCCCTTCAGAACAAAAACTGCTTGTTTCCAAGGGTGAACCTATTAAACACGATCAACCATTAACGAGTAGTCCTAATGTAGGCGATTTAGGTAAACGAGAATTCGAAATAGTACTTCAAGACCCATTATCCCTACATGGGCTTTTGTTCTTCATTGCTTGTGTTATTGGGTCAACTTAATAGTGATGATTTCAGCGTGAGACCGTTGCATTTGAGAATTTGTATACGTTTTTATTTTTTGCATTATGCATAGTACTACCAACTATGTTACTATTACACATGGCTATGTTGGTCAGCTGATGAAAGAAGACCCAACTAAAATTGGCTGGGTCACCAGAAAGCTGGTATTCGAACCCGTTCTAAACCGGGCCATTATGTTTTGATAATACCTCATTATGTAAGCTTACTATAAAGCACTTTCTTTCAGTACAGACTACAAGAGAGTTGTACACTGATTAATTAATAGCCCACTGATTGATTAGGGGGTCATTTACCAAAAATGTGTTTTCTATTTGTTTATTATTTGGTTACCTGCAAAGCTAAGATCCTTCCTACTCCCCCCACCCTTAAGAAAAGGAAAGAAATAGAAATAGTGCAACTTTATGAGGCTAAAGACTCTATTATTGGCATTCTTACTTGATAATTTACTTTATTAATTCAGTCATTTTCAAACAAGTAGCTAATATTGTGGGGTAAACATGGGCATAATGCCTTGCATCTGGAAAAATCCTCTTTAAAGAGGAAACACTTAGGAAGAACCAAAGCTTGAAAGCTACCTTATTGCCTTCCCTTGTGTTTTCTTAAGTGCACCTTCATTTTTAGTCTTGCCTTTTGCTCTTAATTGTTGTACCTTCCCTTCCTTTTTCTTTCTTTACCTTCTTTACTTTTATTTGTATTGGACAAATATGCTTGTTTGCCTAAAGATTGTACTCCACTACTAATAGTAGTATAGTACTCACTACTCACTCAAAAATTATGTAGTCTACTTGTTTGCTATTTATAACTAGAGGTCTATATGTGCCTTTGTTTTTTGGGTCATGTTAAATGACTTTAATGCCCTTTACGAACGACGATGTTAAGTGTTGGGTCTAAAAACTTTAACTAGTAAGGGTTGTAGTCATAGGTAGAGGTGTTTAAAACAGATCCGACAATTCGATGTTTATCTGATTCTGCAATCAAAACCGATTTCACCCGACTTAAAAGTAGATTTACAATTATGTAAAAATAAACATGGACGCAAAACTCGATTTTACCGACTCAAAACACCCGACCTAAAACCTATTTGATGACTAGAATGAACTTTGGCTATAGGACAACTTTTCCCCTATATTTATAACTAGAGGTCTATATTTGCTTTTGTTTTTTGGGTCATGTCAATTGACTTAAATACCCTTTACGAACCACAATGTTAAGTGTTGGGTCTAAAAAATTAAACTAGTAAGGGTTGTAGTCGTAGGTAGAAGTGTTCAAAACAGATTCGATAATTCGATATTCATCCAATTCTGCAATTAAAACTGATTTCAACTGACTTAAAAGTAGATTTACAATTATGTAAAAATAAATGTGGACGCAAAATCCGATTTTGAACCGACTCAAAACATCTGACCTAAAACCCGAACAACGTTTGCTATAAGCCAACTTTTCCCCTGTATTTTCCCTGTTTCTGATTTGTGTTGTGATCCCACTTCCCTTTATAAGTTGCAGATTACTATAGCCAATAGGGGGTTTCCTAAACTGTTGTTTGAACAATGTTATGTTAGTGCTGAAGACGAGTTGTTTTATAATTGTCGAGAGTAGGTAAAAGTTATGAGGTTGTCACCTCCCCATCTTTTCCTTAGTTCACATCACTTAGAGGATAGAGATATATATGAAATTTGAACCATTGAATAGTTTTTTTAATTTAGGTGGTTTCGTGACCGTTACCAACAATTATTATAACCACGTTGTGAATATTTTAAAGTTAGTACAATCATTCGACTTGATAACTGCGAAATCATTCATAATATTTATAAATAGGAGATACATAATCATTGTCACAATCATATTTTGATCCGAAATTTGTTATGCCAATCAATGTTTTATTTGAACCTCTAAATTTCTTTAATAAGCTGATCATAGATTAATCTAGAGCTAGCTCAAAATGTTCCTTTTCACTTTTGTGACGATGAGGGTTAGATTGTCACTATCTTTAATAATGATTAAATTACCCTTTTATCTTGTCTGTAGATTTATCTTATACACTCACTACAACATTAATTTAATTTTATATTGTTAGCAATCATGATTTGTTCCCTCCATTAATTAACAAGATAACATAGTTATATTACCCTAGTTTTATTTGTTAACGAGTAAGGCGGCAGGTTATAGAAAGATATAAGATTGTAAAATAATACATTAAGATAGATGCTTAGATGGTGTTTGATGAAATGAGTGGGTTGACTTTGGTCTCTTGAGCTTATTTATGCCCACTTTTTCTAGAAGGAACGAATAGTTGTCATTATCATTAACAATCCAATATCCTGCTCGAAAACAGGATCTGGGTGAGGAAATGTGACGGATAATTCATACTCGTACTCCTTTAAAAAGAAATACTAAAAAAAAGTGGTCAATTTACTTCCAGAAGATGAGAGCCCTGCATATATAGAGAGAAATTGATTAACATTGTTGCTTAGAGATCATTAATTACCTGCACAGAAACGAACAGTAATACTCTAAATTAGAGGTAGGAGTAGCGAGAAATTAGGTGATTCAAACACAAAGGAATATAATGTAATGATTCATCAAGTGAATGTATTCATGAGTTAAAGGTAGTGGGTGGTTTGTTCCCATTTATATGAGCTTAATGTGATTGGATTGCATTGCTTACTTCCATTTCTTGTATCCCACTTAACATGGATATAGATTGAACCACATCATTCCTTACTATTATTACTCTTTTTTATTATTATTATTATTTTAGTTATGGTATATTCCTTTCAATTTTAATTGGCTTTAAAATCTATTTGTAATGATTTGCCTACCAATATCTTGCCTTTGACTTTTTATATTTTGTCAATAAGGATTGACTATTTATTGCAAAGGAATAAATCTTCTCTTTGATGTTATGTCACTATACTCTCCTTTGTTAACATAGTAGGAAAAAGTCAAGAATTTTTGAGTTTGTGTGTTGAGGGATTGATATAGCAACATAAAGTGTCATTCCCCACTTAAAGGTAAATATTAATTTAATATTGTTTTATTAATCGATCTTTTGTTAGATTTTTAGTTGATTAATGACTTTTTTTAGTAGGTAAACAACTGAAAAGTTGACATTAGTTTACTAACTTGAATAATTTAGAGAGTTGTACTTCTTTCTCTTTTATAATATGCTACAATTTTTATTTTAGTCAGTCCACCTCAATTTACTATATTTCTTTCATAGAAAATAATGTGGTATCCATTCATCAATTCACAAAGACACATTTAATCTCTTATTTATCTCATCAAAACATTCAGTTCTTCATAAAGCCAAATCGAATAGAGATTGGGCCAAAACGATAGTAGGTAAAATGAGAAATTTTAAATTTAATATCTAAAAGAGACAAAAGTATTAGAGAAGGGACCAAAATGAGGGTATTGTAAAAGTGAAAGTCCATCAAACTTGACGATTTGTTCTTCACAAATTCTTCCTATAGATCGTCTATAGTATAGACGGGTAAATATTGGTCAGTCCATTTTTTAAAATAAGTGATTGATTAGTCATCAGCCTTATTTTTAAACTTAAATTAATGGGATGGGCTATTGAAAGAGCTTCTTTGCCATAGACA
The DNA here is from genome assembly GCA_019776075.1 of Amaranthus palmeri. Classification (NCBI taxonomy): domain Eukaryota; kingdom Viridiplantae; phylum Streptophyta; class Magnoliopsida; order Caryophyllales; family Amaranthaceae; genus Amaranthus; species Amaranthus palmeri. The sequence goes on along the minus strand of JAAKBH010000612.1, from coordinate 92,417 downwards.
ATCTCTCAGAAGATCTTCTGTTCTTTCTTTAGAAACAAGTTGGTTTTCACGTTGGTACAACTCTTTATGGATCATGTGCATTTTAAACGTTCTATGCTTTTTTATTGATATTTGTTTTTTTCGGAAAATTGTGATGTGGAACTCCCTATTTTAAGAATGTGAGGTACAAAAGCAAACTAGCAATGTAATTGGTATTCGACTCTTATTCCGATATTGCAACAATTATTAATATAAATTGCACATATATTTAGAAATGATGGACACCGATCTGAAAGACTATACCATGATACATGTTATTTGCTGACGGTATCATGTTGATAGCAGTTTTAGAATGTGGAGGGTTGCACATAAGTAATACGAAGATAGAACATTTTTGCGATGCAACTTTAGAAGGACATTGCCGATAAAGAGTCAAAGGTGACCATTACTGAAGTGGCGAGATTGATTGAGATCAATTATTCGAAGTAATGGGAAGATGAAAGATCGATTGAGATGTTACTCATCGAAAACCAGCGGGTTGACAATACAAAAAATTTAACTTTTTGCGATATTGGATTTTGTGGCATGCCACTGATTCATATTTTTAATATAATAATTATTGAATTTTATTTTAAGTTCCACTATAAAGTGATTTAACGACACTTTATTTGGTCTTAAGTGGGATATGTAATTGTCAATATAGTCTATAGTGGCATTTAAGAAAAATGTAACTATATCCTATGTCGCTAAAGGATTTAGTGTGACTTTTTATTATGGTGCTAAAGGGTCTAATAAATGTCACTAAATCCTCCATATACACTATAAGAGACTTGAAATAGCGACATTTAAATTAAATGTCGCGTAATATATCCTACTAAAAGCAAATTATGTTGTAATGTGACTCGCGAGCAGCCACCGGACTGTTAAGTGATAGGCTGCTTTCAAGTTGGTTAAAAGGTAAATTAACCGAGTTACAATCAGACTTGCTTTATTGTATGGGATAGAATGTCAGCCCGTTAAAAAGACTTCTGAACATAAAATAAAAGTAACATAAATGCATATCCTAAGGTGGATGTGCGATAACACAATGATTGATAGAAACAAGAACCAGAAGTTTAGAGAAAAACTAGAGGTTGCTTTTATTCATGTAAAGATGCATGAAAATAGATTGATATGGTTTGGGCATGTACAAAGAAAGACTTTTGACACCCTGTGAGGAGGATCGAAAGCATCACAATGAAGAATAAGAGAAGTCGAGAAAGACCTAGGAGAATGTGGGAAGAACAAACAAAATATGACTTACACCTCTATGAGGACCTGACCAGGGATATAGTACTTAGAGGCACCTTATCTGTATCTTAGAGTACTGATATTCTCTCGCTTACCAGTTGGCGTTCTTTTTTATTCTTTGCCTTGCCTTTTACATATTATTTTTACTCGTTTTTACTTAATTATTTTATTTTACTTATATTTAATTTTAATTTTATGATTAAGGGCAAGCTTGTATAGTACATATAATTAGTAAGGTGCAAGGTTGCTGATTCAGTTTCAATTAGTAACTTTCGTCCTAAGAATGTATCGTTTTGAGGATCTTTCTCGAACCGAGGGACTCTTTGGCAGTATCTACCTTTACGTGTATGGGTTTTCGCCTTCCTTCCCTTCACATATCCTATTTATAATTTCCTATAGGCCGAATAAACTAGGTACAATAATGATGATGATGAAAGGGTCAAAGCATCGCAATTTTTTAGGGACGGACAAACTTGGTGAAGTTCTCTATTTTCAAATAATCCATCATTTTCTTAAATGTCAGAAACGATTCCCCATTTGCAATCTCCTTCTTTTGTCGAGTTTTAATTAGTATTGTAAAATAAAGATATGAACGTGGAAAAAAAAGAAAAAAAAAAGAAGGGAAGGAATTTGTAGTAAGAGAAAAGAAAGGGAATATATAGTTTTGATTTGTAACATTAAGAAGATAGAAGTGTTGAGAAAATAATGTTAGAAAGCAAACATTGGTTGGTTATGCAGGGAAAGACATATACAGAACATATTCTTATTGGCTTTTCACAACAAAATGCAAGAAATGTTCTTTACAGAATTTGTTCTCCATATCTTTGATTTAGAGTTTGTTAGTAATAATTTGCATGGCCTTATCTTTTCCTGTATCATGTGGATCGATGTTGTCCTCATGATTTGGAACTTAATATATAATATTTCTCAACAATCCTTATCTTTAATTTATAATTTTTTATAATTATGTCTTAGCTTTTACTCCGTCCAATTCATTACTAATGTCCCATTTGCTTTTTGGACACTATTTATTTCTTACTTTTATTTATTAATCTATAAGTTAAAATATAGTCAGGTGGGATTTTGTTTGATTCGTTTCAGTGTAAGGATTATTTATATCAACTTTCCATAATTTTTAATTATGCACAATTAGAGATATTAACGATTGAATAAGTGCATTGGATATAGTGTATAAAGCAAGTGAGACATTAGTAGTGAATCGGAGGGAGTATTTGCTTGGTAAAAATTTCTAATCAATAACCGTAATTTGTAAATCACCATAAAAAAACAAAAAGAATAATATTATTAACCTTATAAATAACCGTTATTTACTAAGACCTTCTCTTTGCTTGGACTCTTTTCTTTTGAAATTGTTACCTACTCCAATTCTTCACTATGTGTTGTCGTTATGTATTATTTTAGTTTGTTTTACTGAATTTATTCAGTAATAATTTTTAAATATAATCGCACCTATGTATATAAGGAGAATCAATCTTAGGGATACAAAGGAATACATGGCAAGTCAAGATTTGATGTGACTCATGATGCTAACAAACCCAATCAAATGATATTTTTGTTGTGTTAAATTTAACTTATCAATGTATAATTTGGGGAGAATATAAATATCAATAAATGGTAAACAAGAAAGTTCACTTATACTTGTATATAGTATAGGCTCCTAAAAGAGAATCAATTATAGGTCCATTAATGATTTGTGAATGAAACAATGAAAGGTGGTGTGTCTACTTATTCTTCATTACTTATTAGATTTTAAATTATTGTAGGTTTCCTCATTACATATTTCATTATGAGTCCAATGTTTTTATCAAAATAGTTAAATTCAACCAACTTTTAGTAATTGTATATCTATTTTTTTAAGACTATTGTCATTGGAATTCGTTTTTTAAGTCTATGTAAGAAAAGAAAAACTCAAAAATTATAAAATATTATGTAAAAAAGTAAAAATTTCATATAATAATAAGGGAAATTTCACGTGGTAATCCTAAGTATTGGACTTTTCCACGTCGTAGACACCTCTTTTTGTTTAATTTATACGGTGATTCAAAGCTTTTAACTTTTTCATATAGTAGACAAAAGGTTAAGTTCTTAATTAAACTAAGTACTCATTGTGAACAAATTTTCGAAAAATATATCCAAAAGGGTGATCTTGACGTCTGTCTTAATGAAAAAAAGTTGCTCATCGTAGTTAATAATAACGTAAATTTAACAAAAGCTAACTTTTTTACCTATCAAGTGAAAAAGTTAAAAGTGTAGGGTCACCACGCGATTAATTAAAAAAACAATTATTTACCACGGGAAAAGGCCAAAAATTTAGAAAGCATGAGTACTATTAACTCTATTGTAATTTGAAGGATTATGTCTATTCATAGAATTAAAAACTTAGAAGGCATGCTCTATTGCAGGTTAGGTATTTTGACTGAGAGTGTATTTTAACTTTTCGTACATTATCTCTACAATACATTATCTCTACAATAAACTTACAACGTGTTGAGTTTAGTGTTAAAAATTAACACATATTTAAATTTTAGTGTAATTTAAATAGAAAAACCAGCGTTAACTTTCATTAAATTTACAATAGAAATTTTTATTTATCTGAAAAAAATTTTTTATTTAATTAGAAAAACCTCTCGATCGTAACTTTCATTAGGAAAGCATTACTTTAGGATTGGCTTAAAGTGCAATCAGTAGCCATTAACCACCCAAAAGAGCATTTGTAGATGCTCTATGTCATAGTCTCACACATTCACATCATTGCCCATTTTCATCGTTGAAGGTGGAATATTGGATTAATTGTTCCACTCACTTTTATTTCTAGTCCTAAATTCTAATATTTCCGCCTAGCTCCTTTTAAATTTATTCTATATTTCTTAAAATATTTTCACATAACATTTGTTCTTAAAAAATTGTCACATATAATAAACAAATACTATTTCTTTGCTATATATTTCCAAATGTTATAGTATATAACATATTGTGGACTTTAATAATCAGCTTAAACACTAAGTTGATTCATTGTCTAGATAATATCAGAAGTCAGCGTGATACGACAAGAGGTTACGTTTCCCAATCTCAACTATGAAAAAAAAAATAAAAAAGACAAAAGTAAACCCTTATTTTCCAAAGATGTAATTGGCTAAAATGTACAAACTACATACACCAATTAGGAGTTCTAACATGTAACAGTATACATATATATTTCCTCTAATTGGAATAATCCCCAAAACCCTCCCTTATACCCAAAGAAAAATGCAGAAAAACAATTTGTACCAACTCTAACTATTGATCATTGTCTAATAAAATCAAAGATTAATAATGAGTAGGTGGTTCTACATCAAAATTGCATAGCGCATGCTATCACTTATCATAAGATGATCAATCTCCGAAGTTCTCACCATTTCACCACTTACCCAAATCGCATCAGTAGCATTTCCATGGTGTTGAGAGAAACACGAGAGGATCGAGAACGGAATGCGGAAAATCGTAGAGATAACCGATAGCCCGTGCCAAGCATGGCGCGGGCTTCGGTTTATCTCATGATGTGCGTAAATAGGCATCCCTGACGCATCTAAGTTTAGGTTGCTAAACATAGTCTCATCAGCAACTTTTGGACTCTTTCTTTTGGTTATAACTTGCTGCCTCAAAGTTGCCAATGTACGCAACATATTTTTAGATGTATGTGTGATTTTTTATTTATTTATTTATTTTTTGTGTATGTAAAATGTAAGATTCTAAAGAGAAAAAAAAGGGGTGTTTTTCTTGTTGTAATTGTTTAGAGTCAGGAAGAGAAAGAGAGAGAATGGTGGAATGGAAAGAAGGGAGATGGTAGTGGGTTTTTAAATGGGTGTTATTTGCCTTTATTTGTCTTGTAATGGCAAGTTGGTGGTGGTGGGTCTTTTATAGCCCTACTTGCTTATTAGTGCTTGTTACTATCATAGAAAGTATGGACCTCTATTAATTAAGCTTTGTACACTAGCATTAATTTACTTTACAAACATATATTTATACTAAATGACATAATTAATATGCATTATTGGAATAACTAATTTTTGGATAGTACAAGTGAGAATTTGTCCTTTGTACTAGAAACTAAGTATTTATAAGATGCATATCAACAAATTTTTGTTAATTTAATGTGTTTTTGGTTTATATAGGGTGAAATCATTATCTTGTCGATTTTGGTATCTCAATAGATATGATCAAAATGAAATAGCAGAGAAAACTTTATTTGTTTTAAAAAAATATTAGTAAGTACCTCATAATCCCCTTTGTTGGTATCTTGTAGGTAAAGGACCTGCACCTACAAATTACCAACGAAAATGTTTGCTGGTAAATTGATATTTTAATGACAAAACTATTAAACTCAAATATTTCAGTTATACTCCCTTGTCAAACTTGTTTATGAACAAAAATTTTTCCATCATTTTTATAAAGCATTTAATTAGGTTGGACTTATTGCAAATGTCAGCACACATTAACGGGAGACATGAGGTACACACACTTTATAAGCCAAAGACATATATATTATCTTAAAACCATATGGCAATAGGAAGAAGGTGTCCAATAGCTTATAAAGTGTGTACACCATCTTCAATTTGTTGATGTGGGATAAACCACCCTACTACAAAGCTAGCTTATAATGACTAACAACCAATATTTAAGCATCACATTGTGAAAGTTTTGTCATATTTAAAACATGACACTTGAAAGATGGAATCGTTAAAATTTTAAAAAGTAATAGATTAAAAGTATCATTTGGGATAAAAATGACCGTGTTCTTCTAGTAACTCCTCTCAAGGAAGTACGAATATAGATTATTCGTTATCTTTATTCACGCAGACCATATTTTCGAGCGTGATATTGGATTAATGATGATGATCGTTAAAAGTATTTTCTATAATCTAAGTGAGTTAGTTAATAAGTAAAGACTAAGTTAACATATATTAGAGAATTTCGATTCACGTAAGTCATTTTATATTCGTTAAAAATCAAAATAAAAAATTAGCATGTGAAAATCAAAAGCATCTTGCCCTCTCATTTCTCCAGTGTATGTAACTTATAATTTCGGCCAAAAAGAAATTACAAATATTTTAGATGAGATAATATTTCAAAACTTTAACATATAAGTTAATTTCTGTTGAGAAGGGAGTCTCCACCATGCATGATATTAACATTTTTGGCAACTAACGGCCCGTTTGGTTAGTAGTACTAAATGGTGGTAATGAGAATGATTTATAGTGTAAAATTTCATCAAAACTTTTATGTCATTCCCATGGTAATGAAACTTTGATCACAAAAAGTTTTTTTTTGTTCACAAATTTCCATTACCTCCTAATACCACATCTCCCATTGGTAATGCATTGGAATGAATTTTATGAAAAAAAATGAGATGATTGAAGGTTGTCAAACATGACCATCAAGATATCCAAAAGATTTTTAAACCAAAATTACACTAGTTTTTCATTCTCATTGCCACAATTTATTACCACCTACCAAACAGGCCGTAATTGTCACAAAAAACAAACAGGTAACCAAATAAATAATTTAACAATGTAGTCATGTTATGATGAACGTTACTATAACTCAGCTTATATTAATATAAGTCGGAAAGAAACAATTTTAGTCTTTAATTTTTGAATTTTATCGATTAGAATATGAAATGTTCAAAAATGTAAACCAAATTCTATTTATACTATACAAAAATAAACACCCATCAAAACAAGCTTCGATCAAATAACTATTTTTATTACGTAACAGAAGTTAGTTGCAAGTAGTAAGTAATTTTGTAATATTGTGATTTTTTAGTTGAGTTGCATAGATTACTGAAATGTTGTACTTTAAAATTTTTTGTGAGGCGTGAAGCGTGTGAGACTTCACTAAGGGTATGAAACCATATTTTAAATGAGACAAGGCTTGAAAAAAAGGTTGCTCGAACAAAGATACGTGAAAACAATTAGTGAGGTGCAGTAAAGGCCGCTCGTTTGAGCATGGTCATGGCTCGCTCTAGCAGCCCAGACAGAAGTTGTCAGAATGTGGTTGAAGTGCCCGCTCTTTCGAACAGGGTCTAGCTTGTCCTAGCGAGGTTTTCAAAAGGCCTTAATAGTCGTTTTTTTCCTCTTTTTTATTGCTCATTTAGGTGTATTGAAGTTGCATTATTTCTAGTTTGCTTGCTATAATTAATTGTAGATGTTAATGTCTATTGATGGTGAGTTAAGTGAGACTTCTAGATAATGTATAAGCCTCTATATAAAAGGCATACATCATTCATAAAAACGTCACCACAACACAACTTTATAAAGAGGGCTAATACACAAATGAGAGCTAGGGCCTAGGGTGTTTACCAAAAGAGTTTTCTTACTTAGTGATTAGTATTTGTGATCTTGAGAGGTTGTTCTCAAGATAAAGAAGGATATTTATATTATATTGTTGAATTCATTATAAATAAACCAAATTGAGGGGGAGGTATCCTAAATTTCTCATAAATGATTGTATCTTCCTTCCATTGTTTTCGTTTTTGATTCTCATCTTGTTTTTCATTTGTTTAAACTCTTGAAGCATTCCTTTCAATTTTATCAAAGCAGGGAGTGCGTCGTGGAAAAATTGGTGAGGGAAAGTGAGGTTGTTGTGTGGGAATAACAAAATGAGTGAAGGGGAAAAGTTCTATATTCCATTGTTTTATGAGAGAATCAACACTGTTATCACTACAACATAATTTTCTTTTAGTGTGATATATTTAGCGACATTTAATTTAAATGTCGCTATTTCATATTTCTTATAGTGTATATAGAGGATTTAGTGACATTTATTAGAGTCTTTAACAGCATATTAAAAAGTCATACTAAAGCTTTTAGCGATATAGGATCTAGTGACATTTCACACAAATGTCACTATAGACTATATTGGCAATTACATATGCCACTAAAGACCAAATTAATAAATCACTTTATGGTGGAACTTAGAATAAAAACCAATAATTATTACTCTAAAAATATGAATCAGTGGCATTTTTTTAATGCCACTAAATCCAATGTCGCAAAAAGCTAAATTTGATGTAGTGTATATGGAAAAGCTCTGTGGGGGATTATTTGGTGCAAATGGGCATCGATGATGCATGCTCTTGAGAAGAAAAACCAAATCATATCAAGAATGAAAGATTGGAAACAATGAAAAAGGCGGTAAGCACAATCCGGCTTGCCATTTCATCCAAGATCAAGTATCATTATTTGGAAGATACCCATCTTAGTGAATTAATGGAGATATTAAACACGGTGTATACCTTAATAGTCCTAGCCAATAAATTATGCATGAGGTGGGAGTTGAATCGACTCATGAAGGATGAAGATACAACAATGCACGACCACATAAACACATTCAACAAGTTGGTGTGCCAATTGTCAAATGTTGATAAAAAGTTGACGCATGAGGAGCAAGCCTTACACTTTTTGGCTTCACTTCCCAAAGACTATTGAAATACAGTCTAAACATTTGCTCATACGTAGGTGTGATCTTAGTGACAAATAGTGTTACTATTAACGGCATCGAGAGAGAATGATAAATTCATTGTGACAAGAGAAGGGGAAGAAAAGAAGAGAGTTGGGAACGACTTGTATAATGAGGATTCTAACAGAGGGGGAACCAAGAAAAAGGGATATCAAGGAAGAGGAAAGTCTCAAATGAGGCGTGATCTTAGTGACAAAGAATGTTACTATTGCAAAAAAAGAGGGACATACAAATGATGTACAAAGACATGCAACTAGAAGGTATTAGAGAGGTTATAATTGAGACACGCGGGGATTGAAAAAAAAAGACTTGGTGATGTGAGTTATGTATCTAAGTTTGCTGAGAGGAACCTCATTTCATTGGGTCGATTAGACGCATAAGAATGTACCTTCAAAGCATGTATGGGGACTCTGCAGATCATTAGAGGGAGCCTTGTGCTCATGAAAGAAAAAATGGAGTAAGAGCAACTAGTATGAGTTACAAGTTGAAAGTGATAGCCTAAGCCACAAACATGATAATGGTGTTGCGTGTGAGTTAATAAATAGGTGACATTTGAGGATAGTGAGTGTTGGACTTAGCTTGTTGGAGAGATTGTTAAAGGAAGTACCAATACTCTAACAATAACTAAAGTTTTCAATTTATAAGTATCATACATAAGTACATTGAATTGGACTAAGAATGTACCTTCAAAGCATGTAAGGGGACTAAGATTGTTAGGGCCTCTTAATTCCTAGCATTGTATATCTTATGTATAGAGGATTAGGGAATTGATCGAGTAACGTGAAAAAACCCTAATATATTACTTCATACTAATCTCCCATATAACTAAAAGAGTAAAGTGTTCATCTTTTCTAGCTAGTATACGTAGGATGAATTCGATGTATGTTAACTAATTAGAGGGACTACTATTAGTCTATTACTACTAATCGATTACTTGACAACGACTTCCCGATGTTCTCAATTGCGAGTTTGACCCTTTGGCCCTACACCCCAAATTCGTAACCCATGCAAATTTAAATTCGTTGTCTCATTTTTGACTTAACATGAAGATTATTTTTCAAATTATTTTCAACCAAAACTCATTTCTCTATTATAAAAAACAAAAATAAAAACTTGAATAAAAAAATTCTTGGTGAAGCCATTATTTCACTACAACAAATTCAGCGTTTTGTGACATTAAACTTAGTGGCATTAAAAAAATGTCACTTATTCATATTTTTAGTGTAATAATTATTGGTTTTTATTTTAAGTTTCACCATAAAGTGATTAAGCGACTCTTAGCATATGTACTATAGTCTATAGTGGCATTTGTGAGAGATGTCACTAAATACTATGCCGCTAAAAGCTTTAGTGTGACTTTTTAATATGCTGCTAAACGTTCTAATAAAAATCACTAAATCCTCTATATACAGTATAAGAAAATTTAAATATCGACTTTTAAATTAAATGTCACTAAATATATCCCACTAAAAACAAATTATGTTGTAGTGTTTATATTTTTAATCCCAAAGAAAAAGTAAAATAATTGACTTTGTTGATGATAATTATATTGTATCATTACATTGTGTAAATGAAAATATTATCTTCACCATATCGTGGGTTAATGGGAGAGTACTAAAATAAGATAAGCATGATAATATTAGCTTCAAAGTCAGCTCATCTCCAAATCATGATCAGAAACCATGAATTTGGGAAGGAGTCAAAAGCCTTTCAATTAGTGGAATAAAGAATTGAACTTGAATTACTACTTGCAAGGGAAGCAGGAATTATTGCCAAATTTGGATAAGTGTGTGGATGTTTGTTGTGGCTATTATAGTATTATTACCTATTTAAGGGATAATGTTTGATGGTTCATTCCTATCATACATATTGTTTAACACAAATTGTTGTGAGGGTCGGTCTCTTTGAGAAACCATCTCTAATTGGATTGGCCCATTAGATAAAATGTAGAATAAATTGTAGGTAATAAGCTTTAATGGATTGGGCTTGAGAGACGTCTCTCAAAAAGACGGTCTTTCAGGAGAGTGCCTGAATTTTTAATTGTATATTGCTCCCTTAATTCCTTCTAGAATGTCTTTTAATGTCCATGCAATTCGTTAACTTATTTTATTTGCTCTGTTTAGAAAACGCGTTAGTTAGGTCTTCAACTATGATAATGCACACTTGGTGATATGGTATTTTACCGACATTAAAACTAGGAAAATTTTATTTAGAGATGGACATTTATTATCTGTTTGGTTAATGGTACTAAATAGTGGTAATGAGAATGATTTATAGTGTAGAATTTCATTAAAAGTTTCATGACTTTAATCACAAAAAAGTTTTTTTATTTATAAATTTTCATTACCATTTAATACTACTCTCTCAATAGTAATGCATTGGAATGAACTTTATGAAGAAAATGAAATGGTTGAAGTTGGACAGACATGGCTATCAAGATAACTAAGAAATTCAACCAAAATTACACTTGTTTTCATTTATATCATTACGAACGTTAAGGGTTTGGGTCGTGTTCGGAGTGATCACACCCTCCCATGTCCTAATTTTATGAATGATGACTAATATCTGATGAGTGACCACACCCTCTTCAACTACCTGAGTTTCATCTTTACAAATTCAGGTTGTTCATTTACATTATTTAGGTTGGACTTAAATTGAGTTAAATCGTATTATTAAATGTTTGGTATATGTATAAGTACATTATCATATGATCTTAAATTTATACATTTATTTAATATTAGTATGATGCAAAAAAAAAAAAAAAAAAAAAAAAAAATTATATGATGCATAGTTGGAGGGAAAAAAAACCAAAACTTTACTAATACAATGCAAACGCCTTTTTTTATGTTTTGCCTAGAATCTAAAAATAATCAGCAACGACACTAAATAGAAAACTGAGGTCAAAAACCTATATGTTGAGTCAAGCCCGAAATCTCATATCGATGATGGAGAGTTCGATCACATTATAGCTTACGCATTATCTTGCATTGAGGATGATAATGTGAGTGGAAGAAAATGTGATAGCTTCATCAAATTTGGCTCACTTGATGAAGTGAGTGTTGGAGTGATTCGATTTGGTTCACTTGATGAAGTGAACATTGAATATGGTGTGAGGAGTCTTGTGGAAGAAATGGGTCATGCAAATGGAGGAGAAACTATGGGGAGAAGCTGCTATAAACCACTCGACCAAGTCGAGCAAATGATGGTGGGTCGAGCCATTAGCTCGAGCAAGACAGAAACTCGAAGTCAGTAGCTCCAAGGACCTGGCTCGACCAGGTCGAGCGGTTCACGCTCGGTCGAGCGAACCTGGGCAGACACATTCTGACGCACAGTGTACTTCATCCGCGTATTGTGTTTTTGCTTGGGGTTTTCTTGGGCTCCAAGCACATTGTACTAGCATGTTTCTAGAAGGTTCTAGGGTGTCCTAAGGCTTATAAAAGAGTCCTTTAACATCATAGAAATGCATTGTGAGGCATACACAAGTGAGAATTACTTTGTTGAGAGTTTTCTTCCTTGTTTATGTATTATTGTTAGAAAAGCTTTGGTAAGGTGTTAATCAAAACTTTTAGGGTGTTAATCATTATTGTATTGTTGAGTATTTTAATGATAACAAGCTTTTGTTGAGGGGGAGGTATCCTAAGATACCTCATAATCTTGTGTGTTGCCATACTTTCATACTTGCTCTGTTTTTAGTGCTTTCTTTCACCATTGTTTTCATCTTGTTTTCTTGACCAAACACTTAGCCCATTCACAACAATTGGTATTAGAGCTTTAGGGGAGATTTGTGGGTTGTTTTGTGGGTAAAAGTTAGAGTCTTGGTAAGGGAAACAAGATGGGAGATGGTACCAAGTTCAACATTCCATTGTTTGATGGAAAAATGAATTTTTCGGCTTGGAAGAGCACCGTAGTGGATTTGTTGGTGCAACAAGGGATTGATGAGGCTCTTTCAAAGACTAAGCCCTCATACATTGATGAAGGAAAGTGGATGGCAATGAAGAAGAAGGCGGTGAGTTCTATCCGACTTGCCATTGAACTAGAGATCAAGTATAATTACTTGGATGAAACCGACCCCGGAGAGTTGTTGGAAAAGCTTCAAGTGGTGTATGCTTCGAAGTCTTTGACCAACAAGCTATGCTTGATATGGGAGTTGTATCAACTCATGAAGGAGGAAGATACAAGCATGCAAGACCACATCAACACATTCAACCAAATGGTGTGTCAATTGTTGAATGCCGATGAGAAGCTTTCGGACATGGAGAAAGCACTATTGCTCTTGGCTTCTCTTCCTAAGAGCTACAAAAATGTGGTTCAAGCCTTGCTTCTTGGGAGGGACACAATCACTTTCGATCAAGCCCTAGCCGCTTTGAGAGAAAATGATAGGTTCATGGTGAGGGAGATGAGAAGAAGGGTCATGGTGAGGCTCTATTTGGGGAAGGCTCTAGAGGAAGGTCTAAGGAGGGATTTCAAGCTAAGGGGAAGGGTCAAGGGAAAAGTGATTATAGTAACAAGGAGTATTATTATTGCAAGAAGAAAGGGCACATACAATCTATGTGCAAGGAGATGAAGGAGGATCTCAAGAGAGGGAAGGAGTTGAGGAATGGAAGAAGAGATGAGCATAGTGGGAGTGCAAACCTAGGGCTTCTTGATGAAGAAGAGTATGAGGGGGCTTTTCTAGTGGAAGATAGAGAACCTCATAAGAGTGAGTGGTTGATTGACTCTGGTGCATCTTTTCATGTTTGTTGTGAGAAAAAGAAGTTTTCTAAGATTAGGTATCTTGATGGAGGACTTGTGTCTTTGCCTAATGATGAGAAGGTGAAGATAGAAGGTGTGGGTGAAGTAGAGATTGAGACACATGATGGTGTCAAGAGAGTTCTAGGGGGTGTGAGGTTTGTGCCTAAGCTTGATTGCAACCTCATATCACTAGGAAGGTTGGAGACCAAGGGATGTACTTTTGAATCCAAAGGGGGGTTGATGAAAGTCATCAAGGATGGTCAAGTGGTTATGATGGGAAGGAAAAGTAGAAACAACTTGTATGTGCTACAAGTAGGTGCTGGCTGTCTAGACCACAAGAATGTGAGCAAGTCACCTAAGAAGAGGTCACTTGATGTGATTAAGAGATTTGGGCTTGAGGGGGAGATTGTTGAGTCAAGCCCGAAATCTCATATCGATGATGGAGAGTTCGATCACATTATAGCTTACGCATTATCTTGCATTGAGGATGATAATGTGAGTGGAAGAAAATGTGATAGCTTCATCAAATTTGGCTCACTTGATGAAGTGAGTGTTGGAGTGATTCGATTTGGTTCACTTGATGAAGTGAACATTGAATATGGTGTGAGGAGTCTTGTGGAAGAAATGGGTCATGCAAATGGAGGAGAAACTATGGGGAGAAGCTGCTATAAACCACTCAACCAAGTCGAGCAAATGATGGTGGGTCGAGCCATTAGCTCGAGCAAGACAGAAACTCGAAGTCAGTAGCTCCAAGGACCTGGCTCGACCAGGTCGAGCGGTTCACGCTCGGTCGAGCGAACCTGGGCAGACACATTCTGACGCACAGTGTACTTCATCCGCGTATTGTGTTTTTGCTTGGGGTTTTCTTGGGCTCCAAGCACATTGTACTAGCATGTTTCTAGAAGGTTCTAGGGTGTCCTAAGGCTTATAAAAGAGTCCTTTAACATCATAGAAATGCATTGTGAGGCATACACAAGTGAGAATTACTTTGTTGAGAGTTTTCTTCCTTGTTTATGTATTATTGTTAGAAAAGCTTTGGTAAGGTGTTAATCAAAACTTTTAGGGTGTTAATCATTATTGTATTGTTGAGTATTTTAATGATAACAAGCTTTTGTTGAGGGGGAGATATCCTAAGATACCTCATAATCTTGTGTGTTGCCATACTTTCATACTTGCTCTGTTTTTAGTGCTTTCTTTCACCATTGTTTTCATCTTGTTTTCTTGACCAAACACTTAGCCCATTCACAACACTATAGAATCTAAATCGTTAGGTGCAAATGGAAAAGATCCAAAGGAGCTCATCTTGATTCTTCAATTTCAAAGAATTTGGAAAGCAAAATTAATCAAATTCCTAAATCAAATCCAACTAAAAATTATATCGTTTGATATTCCCACAAAGTGAAATCACTCAAATTCTTACTTTTACAAAATATAATAGAATTGAGATGAAAAAACAATTAAAGATACACAAATTCTTGTGAGACATCTAAAATTGGATTGGCCGAAAAGGAAAGTATAGAGTAGAGTATGAATCCAAGTCCATAATTCATGGCAGTGGTAGTGAATGAAATAACGAGGTCGATAATGTCGGAGTTAATACATGTAAGAATCCATGACATAACCCTGGCATCATTTTGTTTCCATTGTGGAGTTACGGTCATCGGGGGAATGACGGTGATATGATTGAGCATCTCCCGATCACCAAGTTCAACTTTCATTTTTTTACTCCACGTGGTGTAATTTTTGTGGTTTAATTTTTCAATCTGGATTAGTTGTTCAAGTATTTGAGTCATTTTTTGAAAAAGTTGGAACATTTGTTACATTTGTCCCATGGAAATCATGGTTTTGGTTTCGATTTTGTTTTTGGTTTGATTGGTTTTGTTTTGAATTGGTTTTTGTCTGGATCGATTTTGTCCGATTATGATCAATGATAAAATACCGATAGAGTTTTTCCGTCCAGGAAAACCTTACGGCGATGATACCATGTACAAAATCATAATGCGGAATTCGATTTGGGTTTAATCTGGTGAATACTGGATTTGTATTAAACAATAATGAGAGGTACTACCTCTATTTATACAAGAAATTATAACTAAATTAAGGAAACGAAATATTACAGAATATTAAAATATTGGAAACTAAATCAGAATAATATAAAATATAAAATAAAATATTCTGCTAATATTTTTCTAATATTCTATTAATATTTTACTAATATTATTCTTTCCTACAATAAGTAATGTGGAGTTTAGGTGGTTGAACCTAAATGTTTACGCTTCTATTTTAGAATGAATTATTATTATTATGTTTAGAATTATATACTCCCTTCTATTCAGCTTAAATGTCCCATTTAGTTTTCTCACACTTGTCGAGACAACATTTTAACCGTTAATATCTCAAAATATTCTTAAATAAAAATTATAAAAATTTGATATTAATAATCCTTGTATTGAGACGAATCAAACAAGATCCCACATGACTATGTTTTAACTTATAGATTAAGAGTAAAATACAAATTAAGAATCATGAGTGAATAGTTCCAAAAAATCAAATGGGACATTTGAGCCGAATAGGAGGTAGTATTAAATAAAAGTATTAGATTGATATTAGATGTTGTTTAAAGCCTTGTAGTATATTGAAAAAAAAAAAACCATCAGGATTGATTTTGTTTATAGTTACCTGAATTGCTACCAAGACCTTTTTGGATAGTGTTGAATCAGTTCTTTTAGCAGTACATTTGGAGCTGTACATGTGGGTATTTGTGAGCAATATGCTAGGTTGTATTCAATGAACTATGAACATATTCTGTTTGCTGGGTTCAATTTAAGTTAGTATATGTTAAGAGTAGGCTAACGAATGCAGAAGCCTAGGCCTAACCGTGGCACGAAAGGTTAATGATCATGGCTTGAAGGTGCACTAATGAACCATGGTTATATGCAAGCATTAAGGTGATTTAGCAATAAAAGTTAATAAAACATTAACACCAAGATTTAAAGTGTTTCACCATTAATGCGGATACATCCACCATCCTATGCTAGTGTATCATTATGAGTTTAAAGGATAGAGGAGCTTGAAAGCTCATTACAATGTTAAAGGAATTACATCAATGGAGAGTGAATGTGTGAGCAGGAGTATGGCAAGGACAATGCGAGGCCGCAAGCTCTTGGCTTGGCTCTACACTATACAATATAGCACTACACATAAATATGCGTGTACTACATTGCCTTATATGTCAATGACAAACCCATGTGAACACACTCCATACACTTGTTTTATGCACACAATGAGAGTTGGAGTGTCCATTACTACTCATGTAGTACATGCTTAAGGTCTGGTAATCATAGTTTGTTACTTTAACCTTTAAGACTAAACTCCTCTACACAAAACGCAAGTCACACATTCTTTCAGTATATCAGTGCATATGATTAGCTGCGGCTAAAATGAGGGTGCACTCTTTAGGAGGCAATTCATAGAGGAGATGGGCATGTTGACGATGGGCTGCGGTTTAACATGTCTAGTTTCTGATGTGTTTGACGTTGCTGCTATGTTGCTCTGTTGCTGTCGTAGTTATCGAGGCTTCCGCTGGTGTTCTGCTGTCATGTGATGTTGTCGCTTCTAGGGCTGCTGGCTGCTATCGTGTCTTGACGATGGGTTTCAATGACACGATGGTTGCTGCTGACAATGTCAAGCTGCTATTGGAGCTGCATGTTAACATTGGGCCACTACTGGTTGGATTAGATCGAGTAGGGCTGCTGGGCTAGCTTGACTTAGCTTGTCGACGGCTCTGTTTTGGCTCAATACAACACCACATTTCGCCTTATGAAATATGCGGTGCAACCGATACTAGATGAACTCACACACACACACACTAACCTGCTAGAGCTTTACAAGAGTATATGATTTTTTTTCGAATTAACAAGAATATTGTCTTAATTAAAGACCCTAGACTAATGCAAAATAAACCAGAATATCTCGATCCTTCCAGCCCATATTTATTGGAATTATTTTCACTAGTTTTATTGATGTAGTTCAATTGAGTGGATAATTATAATTGAACTAGTATACAAACTCGTGCATTGCAAGAAGTTTGCTACTATAGAAATACCTATAAATAAATTTTTTTAAGAAAAATACAATTGCATATTATATTGAATATGATTTAAATATGCCACAATCACATTTTAACTGTAAGAATGATTTCAGTTGGTAAAGTTATGTAAAATCGTCATTTGTAATTTTTTTATTCTTTTATAATATTGTATATTTGTATGATTATATCTAATAAAATCTTTTTGAAAACTTACCTTTAATACTTAAAATCATAATTAATGCAAAACTCTATGAACTTGCCATGTGGAATTTTACAGTTCTTTTATAGTATTGTATGATGTATGATATGATATGATATGATATGATATGATTATAAAATTTACTCCCTCCGGTCCAGTTTACTAGTCTCATTTCCTTTTTTGGCAATTTCTTTTTATTTGTCCCATTTTCTTTTTTGGATATCCTTTTTTTTACCTAAATACCCCCACTTTTCCAATTCCCAATACTCAACTACCACCTTTACAATTAATTTAATCAATTAAAATACCCAACTACCACCTTTTACATAGACCCCACTACTATCTTAAAATCCGTGCCCAGTCAAATGAGACTAGTAAACTGGACCGGAGGGATTATTATTTTTTGTATTCTTTTTAGCATTTTTTTTAGTAATCTTGTATATATAGACATACTAATTGTAATAGATATACTAATTATACTTTTTCATAATTATCATTGTTAAATTATTCTAAATAAGATTTTGTTAATTTTTTTAAAATTTGAAGTTAGTAGAATAATTAAGTTGATAAATACTATTTGACTATTTTTGGATATTAATATAATAGGTAAAAATTATCCAGAATAAACAAATCTTTTATTGGTTTACATAAAATATTCCCAAATTTTGATTAAACATGAATAAATCCAACTAAAATGAGTATTGCTAAGAATGCACCAAGATAACTTTTTACGTATACAACCAGTCAGTTTGCATAAACATATAAAAAAGTAAATACAAAATGAAATTATAAACAAATTAATATACTAAAAAATTAAAAAGAGGCATCAAGTAAGTTTTTTTATTTTATTTTTCAATCGCAATTAACCTGCAAAACCGATCACCATTTAGGCAACAATGTTCTTAGTTAAGTGAACTTTGAATTGAGATTATTCATGGTTAATCAAAAGTTTAGAATATTATCGGATAATCAAATAAGGAATAAATTATTTTAGATAATTTTTTCTAATAATATTTGAGTTTTTAATTATTATGAAATTTCTAGCTAACAACCATTTTTAGTTATAATGTCTTTGTATGGTGAATAAGGTATTATTTGAATAATCTAAATTTCTAAAATTAACTTTTTTTTTACTATTAAGTCAACACCTTCTAAAGTTGATATCATTCCTGATGAATCGATACGTGAAAATTTGTAAAACATCATAAAAAATTGAAATATTTTAGGTAATTTTTCTATTCCATATACCCAATAGAAAACTGATAAATTTTTTATGTATAGTTTCTAAAATTTTAGTCACAGTAGTCAAAGATCGACTTTTTTCGTTAAAAAACTTTGGTAACTGCCAATTTTACACTATGCTGGTACCATTTTTGAATCCTATTATTGTAAATTGTGTTATTTATTATCAATATTGATTGTCCAAATCTTTCTATATTCCAAAAAACTTACTATTTAATAATATCAAGAAATATTATAAGTATTATTTTTAGATAGTTTCTTGAATTTTAGTCACTGTATTCCAAATTGGCTTCATCTTTCATGATTTTATTAATTAGCATAATAATATTTATATTTTGCTACATTTTTCTATAAATAATCGATCAAAGAGAAGGGATGAGTTATCTTTCACGTCCTTTTGAAATTCAATAAGCAGCTTGGTTGTTTCCGCGATCGACATTCTACTACAATGGTGTCTGATTATTGTAATTAATTTTTCGAGGTATTTTGTGACGCTATATTTATTATTTATTATTTAATATTCTTTCAAGAAATACTATGTTTTTGCACTTTTTGCGTATAGTAGATTAGTAGTGTTACTAGAATTGTTTCGGGTTTTGTTTTTTTTTAACATAATAATTGAGCGATGAAAATATCAGCGGGTCAGTCAGACTCGGACCCGAACCGTTTAACTTTTTTGAGATTCAGACCCGGATTTGGACCCTAAGGGTCCAAAATTTTCAGATCCGGACCCAGACCCTTCGAATCTGATGGATTTAGGGTCTTCAGTGGGTCTAAAGAAAATCTCTTTGATTTGTCAAATTTGAAACATTTGTAAGTCATTATACTGTTTGTATATTTGTAAGAGAGTTATTATCGTATTTTACAAATATTTAATACTAATTTAACATCTAAACCCGCATAGCGTCACTCATATACGCTTAAATTCTATTATAAACACTAGTTCGAGTCTATGAAATAAGGATAATTGGGTTAGCACTTAACAAGTGCATATATATTATTTTTATATATTATAATTAAATGAAAAAAATTTAATTGTTGGGGGCGGAATTCATACGTAAAAAACAAATTAAAATGGACAATTTAATATTTATAAGGGTCCAAGGGGCGGGTCTAGGATCCGAATATTGGACCCGGACTCGCCAATCATTTTTTAGATCTAGATCCGAACCGCATCCAAAGGGTCTCAAAAAATAAGACTCAGACCTATAAAAAAGGGGTAGGTTTGGAGCGGGTGCAACAGGGTCCTAGACCCGTGACCATCTCTATTGAAGACTAAGGATTTGTTGAGAGAAAAAAGTAGGAGAGAGAAAAGAGGGAGCCTAAGGTTTTTTTGTTTACTTAATGAAACATATGGAGTATTAATTTTGAATTGCATAAAGAATACTACTTTGTTCTTTATAGTTTGAAGCAAAAAAAAATAGTTGTTTTTTAAGAAAAATGTAGATAATGGTAATAAATGAAGAAATGGAATGAAATGTGTGGAAGAAATTGAAAGAGAGTTAAATTGTATGGATGAGATTAAAAAGAAATGGTGGGTCATAATCTAAAAACAGAAATAATGCAAATTAAGTAGAACGGACCAAAATGGAAAATGCTGCGAATTAATTAAATAGGACATACCAAATAAAAAATGTTTACAAATTAAATAGGACGGTAGGATTATATTTTCTCTATCTCTGTTATTTTGCACCGAATGTAAAATAAGTAAAATTTAGTGGATAAAGAAATTGAATTAGAAAATGAAATACAATATAAGTGGATAATAGAAATAAGTGGTTAAGATAGAGATAAAGTATAAGTTTTTAGATGAAATTAAAAGTATAAAAAATATTTTGTAATCTGTTTACATTAATTTTTAGGTTTTAAAATTGATCTAAATTTTTTTTTTTTTAAATACTACTCAATTTTTCTTCAAATTAATTTAATTAATAATTTGTGAAAAACAGTCTTTAAGTATAGGGCTTTTGTGAATTACAATCTCAAAGTTTGTTTTTTGCGGATTATTGTCATCAAAGTATCAAAATCTACACTATTTGGGCATATGTCCATTGACCAAACCAAATGAGCTTTGACCAGTATAAATTACCGTTGACCATTATTAATCATCTTTTACTTTTGTTGATCATCTTTTAATCACCTTGATTTTAGCACTTTAATATTGATTACCCTTATAGGATTACTCTTTTGGAAATCTGGTTGAAACAAAGACTTATTCACCTATTTTTACACATGTAGACCGCAAAAGATATTTATGTCATTTTATCCATCATAATGATAGTAATTCGAAACTATGCTAAATATATTTTTCAGTTTACGTGCTGAAAATCAATGGTAACGTTTTTGTTAGATTCTTCCACATGGTAGCATCTAGTTTATATCTTATTTAAATGTCGTAGCATTTTTTGTTAAAGTCTTGTCGATTTTCGTACAATTCACCATTTTGACGCTTCTACCCTTATTAAGTGTTGGTTCTTGTCTTTATAATTTGCCTTAAACATTGGAGAGTGTTGAAAAATTAAACGGAGAATTAAACGTTAATATAGTAAATAAAACTTTTGTGCATTTAAATGGTTTAGATCAAATTATAAAGACAAGAATCAACACTTAATAAGGATAGAAATGTCAAAATGGTGATTAAACGAAGATTCGTAAGAATTTAACGGAAAATGCTACGACAATTTGATAACGTATAAACATGGATGTTATCATGTGGAAAATTTCAAAAGTGCAACTATTGGCGTTTTATTAAAGTTCGATTCTACCATGTGAAATTTTCCTAAAAATAATGAAATTCTTATATCATTACCGTGTGAAAATTAAAAATCGTAAGTTCATTTAGATTGAAATAAAAAATCAAAATCTTATTAAACTGAAATTATGAAAGTACACAAATAATGTAGTTGGAATTGAGAAATGTTTTATTTGATAGAAAATATTATTAAAAAAATAAAGTTATAAGGGAATGTGAGAGAAAAACAATTCTTTTATATATTTCATTAATTTGATAACACAAAAGGACCACTTTTGTATGGAAACAAATAATGAGGCCAACTTCATTTTATTAGGGTTTGCAATTGGAAACAATTATATTATTTTTTATCATCTCAAAGTAAAATTTACTATAAAAATAAATACTTCAACAAAATAATAAGGACAGTAATTATAAAATTTAAGACAGTCATTATTATCATCATCATCATCATCATCATCATAGTGTATCTTACTCATAAAAAAACTATGATTAATTACGATCTGGGGAGGGAAGGACGACGACAACTCATACCCATAAAGGAGAGTACAGTCAAAGAGTCCCTCAAATCAAGGAAGATCTTCAAAGAGCGTAAGAAACTGCAATTAATCTGAAAGCCTACAACTTACACATACGATGGCAATTAACAATAAATTAAAACTAAAAAAATAAATAAAAATAAAAATAAATACAAAAAAACCTATTAAGAATTAAATATAAATAATAAATAAAATAACGATATGTAAAAGGTTAGGCACCCAGACAACGACAAATAAGTGGTACAGACTCATATATCTAAGACTTGAATAAGGCGTCACTACCTACCTCTATCACTAGTCAGGTCCTTCGAGAGATGGAGGTCAAGCAAGTCACTTTTTGATCTGTTCTCTCATGTTCTATTAGATCTTCCTAGACTTCTCTTACCCCCCACAAAGATGCTTTCAATCCTTCTCACTAGGGCGTCTTAAGTTTTTCTCCGTACATGTCCAAACCATCACAACCTGTTCTTACGCATCTTTGTAGAAAGAGGTGCAACCCTATTAGCCGGTTTCTAACACGTCGTTAAACGCTAAGAACAAAGGCTAGTCAAAAAATATTTATAACACCCTATTACAATTACAACGAGTATAGAGGTAGGTCGGTGATCGAACCACAAGGACAAGGCTTAGCGAGATTAAGGGCTAGGTGTAGCGAAAATAAATTAATGGGTGTGTATGAAAGGGTACTTAATCTAAATTATGAAAGCGATAACAAGATAACGATAAGCAATAAGAGAAAACAGGGATGGTGAGCATCTACCCTAGGTCGATTCTAAGTTGTCAGGGAAAGCTAGGTCAAGGGAGATCGAACGTAGACCGATCGAGACACTCAAGATAGCAAGGGGAAGTTGATGACACATAGCTATGCGTATGAACCATAATCATCCTAGGTCTCATCAAGAGTGGAAGGACAACATTCGCATCGAATATCAATTTAACAATCAACAACAAACCTCAACTCTAACCTAACACATGAACAACCATCACCAATCCTAGCTAGGGTTTCACCAAACCAAAACCCCTAAAAGAACTACTCTAGCATATTGAAACTAACTACTATAAAAAACATGAGAGAAAACATGAATGAAAGCATTAGGGCAAGAAAAAAAAAACCAACAATAAATCAGAGTAAAGCATTAAAGCTAACTATCAACTACTCTACCAAGCAAATAAGAAAGCAAGAACAAGATTTGAAGGCAAACGAACAAAATAAAAAGCAATAATCAAAATAAGAGTATAGAAAGCATTAAATGGCATAAATGAAAGATATTGAATACAAAAAAGCAATAAATTAAAAAAAGATAAACTTACATAAACTTAAGTGCTTGAATGAAAGAGAGGTGAAGTTACAAGACTTGAAAGGTAAAAGAAAGACCCATTCAAGGGTAGAGATGGAGGTTCTCTCCTCTGTTTCGCTGTGGGTTTGAAGCAACTCAGTGTGCTTGACCCAAGTTTGGGTACCCAGATGCAAGCGATTCCAGAAAGGTAAAAGAAAGCATAAACTCTAATCTAGGACAAATAAAATGTAAAGGAAAGCAAGTAAATGATGAACAAGTTTGTAGGAGTTCTCACAAACATAAACATGAACATTACACTCAGAAATATGGGGTTTATATAGCCCAAAGGAAAAGGGAACAAAAGCCCCAAAAGATCCTACGTGGAATAAGTTGCAAAGAAAAGAGTTGTGGCAAAAATAAACTCTATTCGCCCGAAGCTACAGGTCTATTTGACCGAATGGAAGCTCATTCGCCCGAATGAGTTCCATTCGGGAGTTCCAGTGACTTGCATTTGATTCCACGAGAATTCATCAAGCATTCGCCCGAAGCTATACATGCATTCGCCCGCATGCTAGCAAATTCGCCCCAATGGTGGAGCAATTTGCCATTTCTAGAAAGTGTTGGGCTTTGGTCTTGGATGCAGCAGGTAGCTTCGCCCAAATTGACCTCAGGTTCACCCGAATGCAAGCCTTCGCGATATCTTCGCGGTTGACTCGGATTACTTAGGCGTGTCTCGATATGCGTGCTTCTTCTTTAATTATGATGCATAAGCCTCGAACAAGATTCATTTCACCTCAAAGCCACCAAAAATATCTGAAATAACCTCAAAACACCGCGGAGACAAGAACAAGGTAAATTCGAGTGTAAAACATGTAAAACCAATGAGAAACGACGAGATTCGACACCATAATGGGGATATAAATATGCTCTAAATCAAGCACATCATACCCTAACTTCTCCCTTAACTCTTGGTTTCTAATTCTATCTACCATTGTGTGCCCACGCATTTACCTCCGCATACTCATTTCCATAACTTTCATCTTGTGTTCGAAAACTTTCTTTACGGGCCAACATTGTCCCATACCGTAAAGTCGATCTAATTGCAATGCGGTGAAATTTAGCTTTTAATTTATAAGGGAACTTTTTATCACAAAGCACTCTGGTTGTTGCTCGCCATTTAAGCAAACCTGCTTGTATACGGTGAGAAACATCTCTGTCATTCTGCTTGTTACTTTGAATAATCGATCCCGAGTATTTAAACTTGGACGTACATACAACAACTTCTCCCCCTATGGTCACCTGTCGATTATGTTCCACTGAAGTTGCATGTCAAATATTCTATTTTCGTATGGCTTATGCGCAATCCTCTATCCTCTAATGCTGCCCTCCACCCTTCCGATTTTCTATTTGCCTCCTGCATGGTTTCAGCGACCAAGAAGATATCGTCAGCGAAAAACATGCACCATGGTATACTCTCCCTGATAGATTTTGAAATTTCCTCCATAACATTGTAAAACTGAAAGGATTTAGTACAGATCCTTGATGCAGTCCCTTTTTACACTAGTGGAAAAAAACACAATTGCTGCGGTTTTTTTGCCATAATAGGCTGCGGTTTTGACTCGCAGCCCTTGGAGTAGCAGCAAATGAGAAATCTTATTGGCTGCGGTCCTAAAAACCGCAGCTAATAGTCCATTTTTTCAAAATCAAAAAATTAACATCTGATGCGGTCCTTATAAAACCGCAGCCAATAATAGGCTTTAAAATTTTTATTTTATTTTTTTTTTTTGGCTTTTAGTTTCATCTAACCAAGAAATCAAGTGAAAGGAAGATATGAAAAACGAAAGGAACAAAGCCAAAAAACGAAATGGATGTCAATACATTGAACAAATAGATCTAAGGATATCAATACAAATCCAGAAATCACAAATCAAATTCAACAAAAAAATCCAAATCTGAGAATTTTACATCTAAAAACGAAAGGAAAATATGACATAACTTAAATCTAAAAAACGCACATCTAAAAAACTTAAATCTAAAAAACTTAAGTCTAAAAAACTTCAATCTAAAACTTAACAACAAAAATCCAGAAAACTAAGAAAACGAATTTGCTGCGCCTAAATTTACAACAAAACGAACAACCAAGAACGAAATCTAAAAACGAAAAATTACAAGTTTAACATTGAACAAAGTCTCTGAACAAAGTGTCTTCAGATCTGAGAATTTTGATGCGCCTAAACCGAATTTGCTGTGCCTAAAACGCAAAATCGCAAATGAAGAACGCAAAAAACGAAATTGATTTTTGTTGGATGAATGATGAACGAACTGTTGCTGAACTTCAAGCATCTTGATTTTTACTGCCCACAGCCCACATGAACTATATCAAAGATCAAACAAAGGATGAATATTTCAGAAGAAATTGAAGGAAATTGAAAGAAATCGTTTCAGAAGAAATTGAAAGAAATCGTTTCAGAAGAAATTCTTAGAACACGGTATTGATGAAATTTTTTTTTCGATTTGAACAAGAAATTGAAAAAAACGTAGAAGGTAAAAGGAATTGAAGAAGGAAGAAGGAAGAAGGAAGAAGGAAGAAGGAATTGAAGGTGAAGGAGGAGAGGCGCCGTTTTTGAAGGAATTGAAGGAACTTGTTAGGGTTTTCACTGAGTTTATTTTCATAAGAAGGAATTGAAGCTGCGGAATTGAAGGAGGAGATGAAATTTTGTTAGGCGCCGTTTATAAAACATTTAAGCTGCACGAATTTTGTTAGGGTTTTTCACTGAGTTTTGATTTTTGGCCCATGGGTCATGAGTATTTGCTGCGGTCCTATATAAAACCGCAGCTAATAATTATTTTTTTTTGCCCAATGATTATTTGCTGCGGTTCTGAGTGTAAACCGCAGCTAATAATGATTTTTTTTTTCCGTAATTTTTTTTAGCCCATATAAGCTGCGTTTATCTAGAACCGCAGCAAATGAGCCGCAGCAAATGTGTTTTTTTCCACTAGTGTTAATTGAGAAAGACTCTATTATACCCATCGATGTAAATATCTTAGTCGATACTTTGTCATACATGTCCTGTATTGCTTCAATTTATTTTGTGAGATACCTCTACCCTTGAGGCTATCCCAAACAATGATTCTTGTTATGCTATCATACGCTTTTCTCTAGGTTGATGTTCACCATATACAAATCTTTATTTTGTTCCTTTTACTTCTCCGCCAGTTTACTCAAAATATGAATGGCCTCGATGGTTGATCTTCCTGGCATGTAACTGAATGGGTTCTCTTATCTAATCCTCCTTTCAATTACTCTTTCTCACGGTTTCATTGTGTTGCTTAGGAATTGATTCCTCTATAGTTCTCGCATACCTGTACATTGCCTTTTTTATATAGTTCCCGCATTTTTCTTGACCTAAAGATTGCATTAGAGGTTCGTATGGCAACAAATGTCTCTTCTCCTTAGCTCTGCCAAACCTCAAAATGAATATTATCAAGTCCAACTGTGAACTGCCTTTGTTCTCCCCATCTTTTTAAGAGTTTCTTCTACTTTCTCTGTGGTGATAACCGTAGTCGATCCATACTCAGGAGTTCTATAGATGTTAGGAGTGTCCTCCTTATTTACACCTGTATAGTCTCGTTGAGCAGATGGGAGAAATACTAATGCAACCACATTTTGATGTCTTCTTATCTAAGGTGTACTTGTCCATTCTCATCCTTGATGTACTTCATTGTCCCTAAGTCTTGCCTCTACTTAGATCTAGCTTTTTCCAACTTAAAAATATGGTTCTTCTTCTTCTCATTGGTATCAAGCTTTTGATAAAAGTCCTCACATGCACGACCTTTTGCCTCTGCTACTGCTTTCTTTACCACTCGTTTAGCTTCTTTATAAATCTCTTTCTTATCTATCTTATCCTCTTCCTCCATGCAAGCCAATAAAAATTATATAAATTGAAAGTTAGAGAAACGCAACTAAACAAATGATTTATGAGCTAAACTTTCAATTAAAAACTAAAAAAACACAACAAAATTGGCAAAATGAAAAAACTACATCACTTACTAAAAACTAAAATCTCTAATCTTAAGATTTAATGGGATTAAACATTTTCAACACGCATTACTCTATATACAATTACTTGAAAAATAACTCATAACTATATAATTAAGCAACAAATTTAAATATCATCATCATCATCCTACCCATTTTATTCCTCTCATAGAAAGCTATGGACAGGGTCTGGAGGGAAGGACGACGACAACTCATACCCATAAAGGAGGCGTGACCAAAAGGAATCCCCCATTTAGAGAAAGATGATGAGATGTTCCTGTCACGTGAGATCATTAAAACATAGATAAAATAAATAAGTAAAAAAAATATAAAACTAAAAAACAATAATACTAATTACAATAATATAAATGAGAAAAAACAAGAGAACATGAAAACCAATAAGAACCTTAGGAACAAATTTAAATACAAAACAAAAAAATCTCTAAATAATATCAAAAAATAATAGAACTTACAATTACATCGATTGAAGAGGCGAATTCAATTGAATAATTGAGAAGTAACTACTATCTTGTTCGATAATTAGAATATCTAAGCTTCATGATTTAATTACTTACAGTTGAAGATAAACAATTTGAGGATTAATTATTGAAAATCCTTTCATATTACAAAGAGAAAGATGATAATTACACATTTATTATATTCCCTAGAAGTTTAATTAACCATTTAATTCCTAAGAATTGAACACCTAGAATAGATATTATCATTTTGCATATATTTTGAGGCCGCTCTTTAGTGAAGTGTTTCACTTATAGGGGCTCTTTTATTACTGAATTTCTACTTTAAAATTCTAGGCCATAGGAGGTTGCTCCTTGGGCTTACCGTCAGAATCGGAGCGATTCTATATTTTATGTATGTATTAAGTAACAGAGATAGTCCGTGTACTGGTTAGTTGTTAGCTGTCTAGGTAGCTATA
Organism: Amaranthus palmeri; assembly: GCA_019776075.1. Taxonomy (NCBI): domain Eukaryota; kingdom Viridiplantae; phylum Streptophyta; class Magnoliopsida; order Caryophyllales; family Amaranthaceae; genus Amaranthus; species Amaranthus palmeri. The sequence continues at coordinate 63,827 of JAAKBH010000612.1, read as the reverse complement.
GCTATTTAGATGGATGTGTCTTATTACAAGTATCAAGAGAATACTTTATTAATAGCAAAATAGTATTGCTTCCCTTAAATAATGACAACAGTGTATGTGTTTATTAGGTATGAAGTATCCATAAAGGAGGGATGATAAATACAATTTTGGCAGCTACCACGATAGTTATAGGTACTCACATCATGTGAGTAGCTATAGTAATCTTGGTAGCTGTCAAACTATAATTTTTTTTTAAAAAAAAATATTTTAAATACTTAGTTTTAGAAATAAGTTTTGAAATCTAATCCCTTTGAACATTAATTTACAAATTACGATTCAAGAATTTAAAATGCTGCACTAAAATCAAAACGGAGATATTGAGTTATAGATGTAACAATATTTTAAACCTTTTATTTAATTATGTATATTTTTCATATTTATGAAATAAAATATAAATTTGATATGTAAATACAAATTTTCAAATTAGATGATATTATAATAAACTATTTCCATTGGCTTGATAAGTGTGCACTTGCAATTTAAATTAATGACTAATAATTTAAAATAATTACTTGCAATATGATCAACTTTATAGAAACCTTTTATTATAATTTATTTTAGAACGACTATTTTTATAGTCTTAAATGGATAAGTTACAATTTTAAGTAACAAATTATAATACATTTCGAATTCAGTTTAGTTGTCCTATTTAATTTGGATACAAATATTAAGAAAATGAAGGGACTACCTAAAATAGTAGAACTATATGTAATAATAGATGTTTTTAATATTAAAAATTGTAGGGTAGCACCTAAAATAGTAGACTCATTTGTAACATTGAGTGTTTTTAATATTAAAAAAATGAGACAAATAAAAAGAATTAGAGGGAGTATTAAAGTAATTACTTACTCTCTCCGTTTCTTTTTGATGTTCCTATTTGAGTTTTTCAACAAGATTAAGAAAAATAGAATTTTTGGTAGTAATGGGTATTATTTTAGTTATATAGTAGGGGAAAGTAATTAGTGTATTGGAAATATGAGAGAAAAATAATTAAATAATAGTGTAATATAATGATTGTAATGGAAGTATAAGAGAGAAAATAATTAAATATTATTGTGAAGTAAAGAAAGTGGGGTTTTAAGGGGTAAAAGTGGAATGAAAACTTTCCACAAATTGAAAGTATTTTAAAGTGAAAAAACTTATAAAAGTACATGTTTTAGTAAGGTGGAAAAACAAAAAAGAACAGAGAAAGTATGTTTCAGGTGTGTTTGATAGAAAGGATAAAACAGTAATGGAAAAATGAAAACAAGGATAATGGAGTAATAATAGTTAATTCATTGAATGGAATTATAAGAAAATAAGAAACAAATAAACTCTGATATTATATTATCTCTTTATTTTAGTAAATATTGTGTTAGAATATTATCCCTCTATTTTAGGAATTTAAGATATTGTGTTTTATTTTAATTTCTATGTTTAAGTTCTTGAGCTCTTGTATAAATAAGGGCGTTTCTCTTATTGATAAATTAATACAAACCAAGTATTCAAAACCCAAATAAGTCTTATTTTCGCATTATGATTTTCTACAAGAATAAATTAAATTTTTTTTATACAAAATAAAATAATAACTAATGTGACGCTTTAAAACCATAATAAAGTGATTGTTTTTATTATTATTAAACTTTTATGTGTAATTTGAAGTTAAATGGTTTAAATTCATAGATTAGAATACCGGGAATATGAGTAGTTATTATGTAACAGTCCAATCCGGCCACGACCTTTCCACTCCCCCCACTCCCCTCACTCCCATCAGACGAAGTAACTGTATCTCCGTTACTGCATTATTATTATATAATTGTGAAATATGAGTTAGCGTTGCTTCATCATCTCATTCTCAAATCATTTTGTTTAAGATAATTCCCAAATTTAAAATTCGAATTTCAGGTTGTATTCTTACTGAAACAGAAGGACGTTGAAGCAGCCCCACAATTGTTCTACACCAGGTTAACTTTTATCTCCCCCACTACTTTCTTTTCATTGCATCGTACTACTTATTATGTGATAGTCTATCCCTTTTGTATTATTTCTCAAATAAAATTTACTTTTTGGCTCCATATTAGTTCTAATACTTCCTCCGTTCCATAATACTTGCTACATTTTCCATTTTGGAAAATTTCATATTATTTGCTACATTTTTTTAGTAAAAATTCAATCATTTAAAGTTGTACTTACTTCTATTTTTATCCTACTCTATATCCAATTACTCCTATTTTTCTTTTTCATTTTTCAAAAAATAATATTAAAAAATTCCAAAAAAGCAACTTTCCATCTATTACTCATCATTGCATAGTAACTTTTTAATCTTTGTGCCCATGCAATGGTAGCAAGTAAATCAGGACGGAGGAAATATTAGTAAAAATTACATTATTTATTCTTTATATTTAATTTGTGATTAGTTTTTAATCTATAGTTAAAATACTCATTTCACCTCCTTTTTATTGTCCACTTTGTAGTGGGCATGCAAATTAAGAAAAATGGTAATAGAGTATTTTAAGTGATTATAATAATTGTAAAGATGGTAGTTAAGGTATTTAAATAATTATAATAATTAAAAAGGTGATAGGTGATGTATTTTATATAATATAAGTTGGGGTAGTTAGGATATTTAGGTAAAAAATCTTTGCCAAAAATAAAAAGTAGATAATTAGAGTGAACTGATCAAATAAGGAAAGTGGACAATAAAAAAGAAACAGAGGGAGTATAATCTAGTGAGATATTGATTCGTCTCATCGCAAAGATAATTAATATTAAATTTTTATTATTTTTTATTATACGCTTAATTCATATTTATTGTCATATTGGATTTGACACGGATATTAAGAGTAAGATGAGATCCATCAGAAATGTGATACTTAAGATATTTTAATTGATTAAATTAATTGTAAAAGTGATAATTGATTGGGGTGTTCAAAACCCAATACCGGGTCGACCCGGACCCGAAAATTCGGGTACCCACTTTTTCGGATAATTAGGATATTAGAATGCTTTTTATTTTTTATTTTTTTGTCGCTTTGTCGTTCAACCATACGTTTATCTTTTTTTTCGCAAATTCAAAATCAATATAAAAGAGAAAAACAAAAAACAACCTGAACCCTGGGAACCAAAATCCCGCCGGCATAAAAAACCCCGCGAGAAGAAAAAGCCATTGGAGACATGGGTCAGGGAACAGGCCACCCAAAACAGCATAGGGGTGGACATGCATAAACCAATTCAGGTCGATTTACTTTCGGTTTCGGTTCGAATTTTTGGGTCGGGTCACTTTTGAACAGCTCTAAATTAAATGTAAAATACAAATTTAAGGTGATAAGTGAATAATGTTGAAAAACGAATAGGACAACTTAAGTGAATAAGAGGAAGTAGTAATTAAGAGCATGTACAATGCTCAATTCTCCTAAAAAATTTTCTTCTTTCTCCATTTGACACATTATCATCTCTTTCATCCACATCATATTTTACTATTTTCATTCTCTTTCTCTTTAGCTTTTTTCAAACATTCAAGTATCTTCTTATATCCTCTTATTTTTTCTCTTTCCTACTTTTATATATACCTCACCATACAAATTTTTAACATTTTAATATTTTATAATTTATTATATAAATTTTATTACATAAAGATAATAATAAAAAAACATTACCAACAGTGTTTTTTGCCTTGGAAATCCAAAAAGTCATCCTCTCTCCAAAGAGGATGAAGCATAATCCTCTTTTTAAGAGGATTAATGAACAATGGTATAAGGACATAAGAGGAAGTATGAGGATATAAAAGTATCTCCATTGTACATGCTCTAAGAGGGTCAATGAGAGTATACTCTATCCGAATCATTTTAGATGTCTCATTTGAATTTTTACGGTTATTAAGGATGATGTGGGGTCCATTAAAAAGGTAATAGTCGGGTATTTTAATCGATTAAATTAATTGTAAAGATTATAATTATTTATCTAAAAAAAGATAGATAAAAAAGAAAATAAAACAATTGATATGAATTTATCAAATAAGAAAATAAGATATCTAAAATAATTTGGAGGGAGTATTTTTAGTAAATGTAAAAGATTTCACGGCTGTGCTCGCAGTTTAGTACAGTTCTATAGCGGCTAGGCTTTCGTGTGGACTTCCCCATTTTCGTTCAGTCACATCTTTCTCTGTCACAATTTTGTATCTTCTTGATTTTGAAATTTGAATGGTAAAATACCTTTTTTTCACAAGGTTTTACATTTTTATGTAACTCAATTTATTAATTTCATTTTTAATATTTTCTCTAATTCAACTAAGTTGTCTTATTTGGGTTGGATACGGTTTTTAAGAGTAAAATAATGACGTATTTTAACTGATTAAATTAAAGAGGTGTTTCATAGGATGGGATTTGAAGGGACGGAATGAGACTTTATCCCAAATTAATGTTTAAATCTTTGTTTGTTTGGAGGGAATGTGAATGGAGAATGGGACTAAAAAGGAGAAAGTCTCCAAGATAAATGTCTTAGGGGCTATGTGGTATTTCAAGGTGAGACTTTGTTTCTTCTCTTTCTTCCAACTTTCTCAGACAAAATCTCCCACATATAAAGTCTCATCTAACATAACAAACAAGAGATGATATTTTTTATCTTCAAAGTCTTATCTTAAAAGTCTCATGTAAAGTCTCAGAAAGTCTCATTCCCACTTGTCAAACACCCTCTAATTGTAAAGGTGATAGTTGAGTATTGAAAGTAATATAAGTGGGGGTTTTTGGATATTTTAATTGATTAAATTAATTGTAAAGATAGTAGTTAGGTATTAAGAGTAGTAAAAGTGGGGGTATTTAGGTAAAAAAATCATTGTTAAAAATAGAAATGAGACAACTTGATTGAATTGTCCATAAAAGAAAATAAAACAACTTGATTGAGTTGGAGGAAGTATTTATAAGTATGTAAATATAAAGTTATAAAAGTTTAATATTAATAATATTTACATCGAAACAAATCAAATAAGTTCTTATTTAATTATACAAATTAATCACAAATTAAAAAATATAAGTGAATCTTCATTTTCAAGTGTTACTATATTGAACGAGAAGTGGTATGAGCCATGAGGAACGGAGGAAGCATAAGGAGAGAAATAATTTTACTGCAAAAAAGATTTTACAGCTGTGATCCCGGTACAGTAGAGTCCTATTTAGGGGCTAAGGAGAGAAATAATTTATTTATATATTGATATTGCTTTATACAAATTTAAAAATTATAAAATATTATTATTATATTAAAAACGTACTTCCTCTGTTCCGAAACACTCGCTACATTTCGTTTTTGTGCACTATTCATCGTTCAAGCTTATTTTACATATTGTGACTAATGTGTAAGTAAAAATATAGTCAAGTGGGATCTTGTTTGAATCGTTTAATCGCATACTTTCATAATATTAAATTTTTACATTTTTTAGATAAGTGTAGTTTAAGATATTAAAGATCAAAATTATGCATTGGATTGCGTAAAAAAATGAAATGTAGCAAGTATTATGGAACGGAGCAAGTATATGATTAGACGATTCAAATAAGATTTTATTTGATTATACGCTATCTTACACATTAGTCACAATATATAAAATAATCTTAAACGATGAATAGTGCACATAATCTAATATTTCTGAACAATACTTAAACTTTCTCTATTCCATTTTACTTGCAATACTTACCGTTTTAGGAAGTTTTAAATTACTTGCAACATTACTATTTTTGGCAAAAATAATCCACTCGTTTTATTCTCACTTTATACCTACCACATATCACCATCAATCATACATCATACCATTAATTATTTAATATACCCACAAGTAACAACCACTATCTATTTATAATACTCCTTCCGAATCATTCTAGTTGTCCCTTTATTTGACAAATTCATATCTATTGTCTCATTTCCTTTTATGTCTATCTTTTTTTATCTAAATATATCCACTTTTCCTACCCAACTACCATCTTTACAATTAATTTAATCAATTAAAATAACCAACTATCACCTTTTTAATTGACCTCACACCACACTTAATAACCGTGAAAACCCAAATGGGGCATATAAAATGATTCAGAGGGAGTAATTTTATTCCCTCCGTCGCTATGAGATAGTAGCAAAGAGAAAAATGGTGAAAATTAAAAAAGTGGTACTAAATGAAGAGGGAGAATGAATTGTGTCGATGAAATTATATTTTATCCTTACTTCTACCCTAAATATCACCGTCAATCATATTTTATCCCTACTTTTACCATAATGATTTGACAACTCTTAAATATTGTGTCAAACCCAACAGTTTAGAACTGACACATGAGCAGCAGGGTGGTGTAGCAGGATTATTGGTATGAATGCACCCTGCTTTAGCAGGAGTAGTTTCCTCGATAAAATATTAATGCATTCATACTTGTTAGCAATTGCCAGAACTTCTTTTACTTCTATCACTTCTACACTTCTATGTACAAACACTTCTATGTACAAACAACTACGTTTCTGTTTAGTTTTCCTAACATTACTTTACTTTCTTCCAGAGCTTGGCTTCCATCCATGGATACACATTTCAATGCTCAGCAACACCATTCTTCAGATTATCACTATTTCCAGGGAAAACTCAGAAAATTTGCTGTTAGAACATTCCCAACAATCCTCAGTCCCAAAACTTCAGAGTTCAAATATGACGCTAAATCAAAAAACTGGAAAAAGAGTGCAAAGAAAAGGTTCAGATCAACCAAATCACTTAAACAGAGTAGGGCAGGAATTGGGTATGAAAACTACGCACTAGACATTGTCGAAGAAAGAAAGACGATAAGGAAGCTTTTCTGGAAGGAATATGAATCACTTAAGCAACATCAAAGAGGAGTACCATCTGTGAGACTAGATCTACAGGCATGGAACAGGGTTAAAGAGAGTGGAAAATTGTTGATGTTAGATAATGAAATAGGCCCAATTCCTGGTGTTGAAATTGGAGATGTTTTTGATTTCAGGATAGAGTTGAAGATCATGGGAATCCATTCTCATATTGTTCGTGGTATTGACTACGCAAAATGTAATTCGATGAAGAAATATATCGCGGTTTCCATTGTTGCAACTGAAGGGTATGATGATATGATGATGAAGGCGGATGAATTGATTTATTCAGGGGAAGGTGGGAAATCTGAGTCTAAATGTCAGGAATTGAAGATGGGTAATTTGGCATTGAGAAATAGTATTGAAGAAAATAATTATGTGAGAGTTGTAAGAGGGATTAAGTGTAGAGAAAAAAGAAAAATTAATTTTGTGTATGATGGGTTGTATAAGGTTATTAAGTTTGATGAGGTTATTGGATCTAAAGGGTGTCTTAAGTTTGTGTTTACTTTGAAGAGATGTTCGGGTCAGAAATCTATTGTTTGGGCCAAGTATAGGTAGTAGTTTTTAGGCATTCAGAAGGTCTCCTGATTGACTGTCTATGGTAAAGATGCTCTCTCAATAGTTCAGCTCAATCGTTGACATGATTATTCAGTTACTCATTTAACAAATGGGCTGACTCATATTTACATGTGTGTACTATAGACGGTCTATAGCAAGAATTTGTGTTAGGTATTTTAGAATATGTAAATTTATTAGTAAGGTTTGTCTCGATCGCCATAGCACATAGCTGTTAGCTGATAGATCATAGGTTATTGTAATGATTGGTCAGTATTATAAAATTTGTCAAACTATTTTAATGTATATCATTAAATATGACTGATTTTCATTTTTGGCTATGATATATATGAATTAGGATCCTCTCCATTACTTAAAATGTAATGGAGGGTCCATTACTTAATCTAAGGGCTACAATTGCTTCATGGAGATTAAAAGGAATGATTTTAATATTTTATTTTTTATTCTAAAACAAATGTCAAAATCTTAATATGAGTAATGGAGAAATGTAATGGAGAGGATTCCTTTTTATCTCGATGAAGCAATTGTAGCCCTTAGATTAAGTAATGGACCCTCCATTACATTTTAAGTAATGGAGAGGATCCTAATTCGATATATATGTTTCTAATTAATATTCATTTGCATGTTTAATTTAATTTTTAGATTTTATTCACATATTATTTCTTTTCAAAAAAAATTAAATATTTTACTCACTTTTCTTAGTATTCCTATTAATTATTATTAGATTAAAATAATAAATGGGCAGAGAAATTCGCTAATAACAAAATATTGTAATTTGAAATTTTTTGATGCAATTTAAATTTTTTTTATGATTCATTAATAATTTCAATAGCCCAATTATTATTTGTCTTGATTCATACGTTACGAATTACACATTAACTTTCTTAATTGTGTTTATATCATTTATGATATGTTTATTAACATTCTTTTTTGATTGTGATGATTGGTGATGATTATTATAAATTGGATTATTTAAATAAAATGACAAAAAAATTCACTATATAGGTTGTGGTTCAAAGGGAATCGCAACATATAGTGGTGTTATGTGCTGCGGTTTTGAACTACAAAGCTTATTGATGGGTCATCTGCTGCTAACACAAGTGTTATGGGTCAAAATTTCGCATTTTTGGGCCAAATAACCGATGCATTTGAGGTTTTTTCCAATAGTAGTAGGTTTGTGGGGCTCATACATTTAGGGAGATGTGGCTTCTTATAGTGCGTTGTCCTGACACACTTCGGTTGAGCACTCCTCTTGGTTTAGTTTAGTTCAATGACTAGGCACTTTTGTTGATGGAGTTTGCTGGTAGCGTGGTGGCGTTATTGTAGGCATCCATGATGGTTGGGTTTGTGCTAGGGTTAGAAATTTTCGTGGCAACAATCTATTCACTATCACTTATGCCATGGTACTCAACAATCACTAGCCGAGTTTTTTTTGTTGGGTAGCATAGCCATGGAAAATTCTTACTTGTGCCACAATTACAACAATTGTAGAAGTGATAATTTGTAGTATTGTAGGCCTATTGTGTTTGATGGACCTTATTTTGGCCCATTAGGTTGTTATTGTTATCTATGAGTTTTGGGCTGATATCTTGTGGTTTTGGTCTAGTTTTTTTTAGTCGACCATGGTGTTGGTCGGATGTATTGAAGGGCGTCCTAGATCTTTTGTTGTTAATGACTTTTCCCTAAGAATTCTTTATGCCAGCGAGGTCATTTGATGTCCCTTTACATCCTATTGAATAATACTCACTAATTTAAAAAAAAAAGTCACATATATTCCCTCGAATAGACGCCACTGTACACAGGTGCTCGAACGAGCAAAAACCAAATTACTTTCTAACAGATTTTTCCTTGAAAATGACCAACTGCTCAAATGAGTAGATAATGTGCTCAAACGAGCAAGATGATTTTGAGCTCCTATGTGATCCTTGTGTTATGTACTTCGCATGCTTAAAGCACTTTAGACCTTAAGTTGTAATACTTATTTGTCCTAATAAAATCATACTTTAGTAATATTGTCCATAAGTCGTATAAAGTCTGGTTTTAAAAATTTTAGGCTTTGTCCCAAACCCATCTCTAGTGGGATTAGTATCCTAAATGAGTATTAGTTTAATTAATTGTACTTACATTAGTAATATTGTCCATAAGTTGTATAAAGTCTAAATTGAATCCAAATAAATATAGAAAAAAGATTCGAACGAATTGAAAATTAAGACGAATCAAATAAGATTTCTTGTATCTATATTTTAACTTATAAATTAATATGAAAAAACAATTTAAAAGTAATAGATGAATAACGTCCAAAAGTAAATGAAACACTTGAGGTGAATAGATTGAAACATATTAGCGATGACAATGAGTCGGACTCGGTTCGGATTATGCACCCTCCAACTTTGCTCCAAATAAAATTCAAATTATATTTTTCTGTCCATCTCCACTCAGAGTCGGATTATGCATACTCCGAATTGGACTCTATGACCTCCAACGGCTCCAACTGAGTTCGGATCATTATCAATCTTTATTCTTATCAATATTTATACTAATGGCGGAAAAGCATAAAATCTAATAGGGTAGCTTTCAAATAAAACTTAACAAATAAAATATGTCTTTCATATTCTAAATTCAATTAGTATCATTATAATTATATAGAATCGTAAAAATCAAAACTTAAATCGTACAATTATACCGATTTTACCTCACAAAATATTAATTTGGGTCTTAGCCCACCTAATCAAATATATATCTCGACTCAAATATCTACTTTTTTTTTTTTTTTTTTGGTTTCAAATGATCATTTTGTGACTCTTGACCATAATATGACTATTATATGAATAACACGCGTGAGATTTGGACTCTTAGCTTTTAAATGAAATTCTTACCACCTTATAGCTGTTCTTTTTATCTAGATTAAAGGTGACATGAATGAACTCCACCTCTCCAAGGACCTGATCAGGGATAGAGCCAGTTGGCGGCGCTTTATCCACGTCGTAGATTACTAAACCCGTCCCTTTTACCCCTTTTTCGTTATTGTTTTTGTTTTTTTGTCGCTCTTTACCTTTTTCTTCGATCATACCTTTGTTTTTGTGCATATGCTTGTTTGTTATCTATCAACTGCAGGTCTCTGGAAGACCGTTCTCGAGCCGAGGGACTCTTTGATTGCACTCTCCTCTATGGGTATGAGCCCGTCATCATTCTTCCCTCCCCAGACCCTACTCATAGTTTTCTATGAACGGGATACACTGGATATGATGATTGAACAATTGAGACTTGATTTAATTTAGTGCTATTGACTTATAATTATAAATGATTAAATTGGTGTTCATAATTGATAATTATTTAATTACAGCAATTTTTATGAGAGATTAGACCTCAAAACAAGAAGCTCACATTCTTATTTTCTCTTTAATTTGTATTAATTAAGCTATTTAGCTCATACATCTAATGCTTCTCTCAGAGAGATCATTTTATCACAATAATTTCGTGTTTGAATTATTGATTGTGTGTTATCTCAAAAAAAAAAAAGAATTATTGATTGTGAAAACTATTGTATTTTTTCATTTGCTTTTATAAAATTATTAGCCTTTAAAAATGTTACATTATAATGTGGCTCTGATAAACCTATACAAGATCACTCTCCTTGGTTAATAAGGATTATTGTAATAGTATATGATTATCATATATCATTTCGTATTTGTCAATTCATAAAAAAATAGAATAAGAAAAAAATAAAAGAGTATATATGTATTTTTGAATATTAACAAAGTTTTTCAAATATTAAATGAATTTAAGCGTTACAATAAAATGGCTAAAGAATATACATAAGCAATTACAGCTTATTTTTGCAAAATTCTTGAATCATTTAATTTTATTTGAGTTAAATTTACTCTTTTAACATCCTTGGCTATTAATTCACCTGATCATTCTTTTATTATTTAATTATAAAACCAAAAACATTGTGTTAAAAACTTTGAGCATTATAATTATATTCAATTTGGAGTCGGGTGTCAAGTCGCGTTGAGTCAGGTCAGGTCGAGTTGGAGTCGGATCGGAGTATTAGATTTTTCATGAGGTCAAACTCCAGTCTGTCTCTAAATTAAACTCAAACAATATTATCGGAATTGAAGGTAAATATTTTCTGTCGGACTCAAATCGGATTAAATTCCTCCATAAGAGACGGATTGGAATCTGATTAGCTTATATAGGGCAAAATATCTGGGATCTCATCATCTTGATTCAAATCTTTGTCTATTGCAACACTTCATGTGTCCACAGAACAGAAAACTCAATTCGCCTTCATAAATTTCCATGACGAAACCAAACAAACATTAAACATGTTTATTACCACTAAAATTACATTCACTAATTACTTTTCTACACACCTCATTCGCCCTTTCTTTATAAAATTTACTTCAAAAATAATTACACTATGTAGTCCTCTTGCAAAAAAAAAAAAAAAAAATCCTATGTCTTGAAACCTTATTCTTCTCATCTCAAATTGAAAACAACCTATTACCAATTTACACTTCATGTAAAAAAAACTAAACTCCAATAGCACAAACAACCTATTACCATGACCCGATTCATTTGATTAAAATCCATATCGATATCAAATTGTGTAACCTATAACAATCAATCGAGTTGGTTCAACACCGATTAATAAATGAGTGTTCGGCACACGCATTACTAGTATTCTCGAACCGCTTCCTTCTATTAGAGATATCTAACATTCAATGATCCAGTTCCTCTGTGCTTAGTCAAGACATCCTCCAGGGAGATAAAGCTAGGGACATGGGCAATGACAGGAAAATCCAACCCTTCAATGCTTCGAAATCGACGCTCACGAAGATTATAAGCAAGTACATAACAATGTGCACAAAGCAATAAAATCTCCCCATTCCTGACAAAATTTGTGACCTGAATCCACCGATACGGGTCCCACCAGTCGACGGTTGGGTCCCGAATGGAGAGTCGCATTGCCCATGATTCGGGCACGCCGTACTCTTCCATTACCCATACTTGAACATCAGGTCTGAATACTTTAGCATCAATTGCAGAAATTGAAAGGCAATTTCCTATGATCCCCAAATTAGACCAATGATACTTGTCTTTTTGCTCTAATGTGAAAATGGGTGGTGATGGAATTGTTTTGAAATTCTCTTCTACAAAATCAAACCCACAAATTAGCTCTGAATAAGAATTGGTACTGTTTCCGATTCCATAAAGAGTTACATTATTAATATCATCATAATTATCGCCATTGCCATTAGTGAAGTTGCTGTATTCTAATATCCAATGGAGTGAATTGTTGGTGAAAAATCCGGGAATTCTTGAAGGAATTGGAAATGGAACATCCCCAATTTCTCTCCATTTTGTCCCAACACCTAAAACATAAATCTCGGCCCGTGTCTTCCATGGCGGGTCGATTGTTGAACGGAAAACCCGGAGGACTTTATACCGATTAGTGCGTCCACAAAATCCGAAACCTGCCACCACCTTATCGATGGTGGTGGAAGTGGGTTTTGGAAGAATAACAAATTGACCTAAAACAGGATTCCAAATCAAACAAGGTTCACGGGTCCGAATCTCCCTTAAACAGACCAATCCGTTACAACCGTTTCCAAGTTGGAACCGGAAATTAGAAGGTAAAAGACCGGAGTAGCTGAGATCTGATTTGGGTTTATTGGAATTGGATAGAAGGCGCATTTTTCGGGTTAAAGAATGATCATCCTGTTCAATGAAAGAAATTTCTTTAAGAGATTCAAGAGAGTTTCCTTTAACTTGAAGGATCAAAGTAGTGGGCATATGATGTGAGTATAATCTGTAGAAATAAGATTCTGTGATTAAAGATTTCCATGATTTGCAGACATACCTGCAATCAATTAAAGATCTCAAAGGAAGTCTTCCCAAGATGTCGATCAGGATGCTACATGGTAGATCTGATACTTCAGCAATCCCAGAAGAAGAAGAAGAAGAAGAAGAAGAAGATGATGATGATGATGATGATGATGATCCCAACATTTTTGACTTTTTCTGGGATTGAATTTGATTAATTTGTTTGGATTTAGAGGTGGGTTTGGAGATGTTTTGGTGTTGGTTATTGATTGTAACAGGATTGTTGAGAGTGATTTTTCTGCGCCTTTTTCTGCTGCCCACATGTTTCCACTCCATAGACAGATGAATTGTGAGAAAAGAAATGAGGGTTAGAGATGTTTAGGGAGACACCAAGGTCAGGAGAGAAATGACTGAGAGAAACAGCCTTGAGATTTTTATTTTTTTTTCTTTTTTTCTTTTTTTTTTCTATTGAAAAAAATAATTTTAATTAATGAGTATGTATGTAACAATAGTAAGTATGTTTGTTCAACTCCTACTCTAAATTTATTAGATTTAAAGTCAACATTGGTGATTTTATATTGTTTGTTGAGACTAGTTCTCCATCACTATTTATATAGCTAATGGTTATACTTCTACTAATGCAAACATATAATTTTAAATTTATTATTTTTTTCCTATCCTTCTTTTTAGGAATATTAATGGGAATCTTCTTTTATTGTATATTTTAATTTGGTAATATATATTATTTGATTTTTAGTTGAGATATATATAATATTTCTTGTTTTGAAGATACAGATTTTTTATAAAAAGATAATGATTTATTACCTTATAAAATAGCTTATTAGTTTGTAGATATAAATGTTTTAAATAGTTATTATGTGATATGTTTCTTTTTGTGTAGATACGATATTTGTCTCTCTTGTAATCAGAAGGTAGTAATTTTCATTGCTTTCATTGTAGATATGATATTTTTAAAATAATTATTAGTTGTATAATTATTATCTGTAGATATGATATTGTTTCCTTGTTGTGATATATATTTCTTCATTTGTAGATAAGTTTTTCCTTAAATTTTTATATATTTCAATCAATATGCATTTTTTTATAAGTACATTTGAGGAGGCTTGTCCATTCAAATTTCAATATTGAATATAATTTCTTTAATTATTCTAGATAAAATAGAAACGTAATAAAAAATAATCGAAATATTATAAAATCATATCTTGTATTTATGCATCTAGCGAGGAGCGTATTATGTAACCTTGACATCACTACTCATTACGTTAAATGTCATCTTGTTTCTTAGACTTTTAATACATGACTCATCAAAATTAGATCAACAAATGTATTTGATTAAGATTTAAGAATTTTTTCCTCAAAAATTGATATTGGGAAAGCGTTACGCTTCACGTTAAAAGGAAAAAATTATTACCCTTAATACCTTCCATTGCATGCTGACGCTACTTGATTTTTTTTGTTCTTTGATACTAAACCATTATGTCAAGTAGTGGCTGACAGTGTTAGATATAGAGTTTTGAATCCCAGGAAGAATAAATGGACAAAATTTTAAGAAAATCTTTCAGCATATCGGCAAGGTTTGGTTGTAAAAATAACAACTTGTATTTTTTTGTTCCTGCAAATGGCAAGTAAAAGTATACTAATCTCAAGTCAAAGCCAATATAATATAAAAAGATCAATTAACGTCATCAAAATCTTACAAATATCCAGTAACATGACTTTTTTTCATACCTTTTTCTCTTCTATACTGAAATCACAGAAGCTAGTACACTCAAGATCATAGTTTAATAATTCATCCCTTTATTTTTTTATTGTTAATTCTGTTGCAAAACTAACAATATACACAACATATCTGAATTGATAAACACATATGACTAAACCGTATTAAGACTCAACTGAAAAAGCTTCAAAAAGAGAAATTCCATGAGATTTTTAAGAGAATCAAGGCACAAAAATTTAGCCACAACATATACAAAATATACTGATTCGTGCTGCACAAGTATACTTATGTTCAATTAAAAAAGAAAGTAATTGATTTCGTTTTATTTGTAGTATATTTAGATTTTTTTTCTTTGTAGTACCACTCATTCAAGATGTGTTTAGCAAGAACAATATCAAATACATGTCACATTCAAGGGTTCGTATACTTTCTCGTTACCATTTTTCTGGACGCATTTACAATAACAAACTAACATTTCACAAATACAATAACATAGAAATTCACAAATCACAATAACATATTGATTGACAAATAACAATAACATATTAAAGAAACTAAATTGAAATTTAAAATGCGAAACTCTAACTTTTGGGGACTTCAAAAATACAATTTAATACCTAAAATTGGATTGAAACACAACAGTCGGCCGATGGTCTTGGTGGTCCAGATTGATGTAGTTCTGTAGTAAGTGGTGTAACAGTGGTGGCTTGCTTGCCTGCTTTGCGAGTGGTGCAGCAGTAGTTACGATTTAGGGTTTAACCTTTAGGGTACGATTTTTGACAGGTGGCAACTGTAGAGGACCAGTAGCGGCAGTGTTTGGCAGCAGGTGCAGGCGTGCAGCAGTATTGCCGTCCTCCGTCGTGGTTGTGGCGTGGGTTGGGATTAGTTTTGGGGTTTAGGGAATTGAATGACAGAAACACGTATAGAAGCCAAAAGAGGAAGGAAATCATGTTTTTTTTTTTGAAAAAATGTTTTTTGTTAAAGTTTTTTTAACGCCTAGGGTTCAAAAATCTACCTCTGGTGGCTGACTATATTGAACAACTATTATGTTGTTTATTATAAACTTTAAACCACTATTTAAAGTAGCAATTCATTATATAATGTCACCTGCTAATCCAGTTAGAGGTTAACATGTTTTTATATTTGATTGAGATGGTTTTAGAATGTACAAAGACTGAAATACTGGCTTTGCGGTCTTGGTTTGGGTATTTTGAGCTAACAATAATGGATTCAAACTAGCGTTGATGTCATATATGTTTGAATCATAAAAATCATGAAGCTCCTAACGCCTAGCTTGGTTATCCTCATACGAAGCAACTTGTTGTGCATTATCAGACCCTTTACGACCCGTTTGATTAGTGGTACTAAATGGTGGTAATGGGAACGATTTATAGTGTAAAATTTCATCAAAACTTTCATGTCTTTCCCACGGTAATGAAACTTTGATCAAAAAAAAGTTTTTTTGTTCATAAATTTCCATTACCTCCTAATACCACCTCTTTCATTGGTAATGCATTGGAATAAATTTTATGAACAAAATGAGATCATTGAAGGTTGTCAAGCATGCCCATCAATATAGCATCAAGATAGCCAAAAGGTTTTTTTTAACTAAAATTACACTAGTTTTTCATTCCCATAGACACGATTTATTTCCATCTACCAAACGGGTCGTTAGTGTCCTAAAACTGCTTTATTTTCTTCATTGTTGCTATTTTCTAAAACTTAGTTGCATTGTTTAGTGAGTAATGAAGAGTCCCCGTAGGAAGCCCATGGGGATCCTTATTATTATTAATATCAAATATGGTTTCGAGCTAAGGAGACAAGGCAATTACTAATTAACTACCATTGGAAACAAGGTAAGGACACTACACTACAAATTGGCCCTGAAGAATTAAAACCTTCATTTGCACAATGAAGGTGGATCATGCTTATTACTAGCAGCGTGTAATACAAATTTTAGGAACATGTATGTTGAGGTGCATGATTAATAGAGTGATGGTGCCACATGTAAAGACTTTCTCCTTGTGAGACGTATCTCCAAACATCTTGCTATGACCAAATGGACCAAGTTAAGCCTTTGTTGCTCGAGCACTATTAAGGCTCTCAAAAGAGCCAATGCTCCTTATGTAACAATGTTGGCTCATTCTTTATAACCGTGGAAAGTAGTCGGCTACATATCATAGAGTAGGATTTCAAATCTTGCTTGTCTTATTTCATTTTCTCTGGTAAGCTAAACCCTTAGTTATTTCAGACCATAATTCAAGAATTTATCTCTAGTGTAGTTATATCATACAATAGATCAAATTTAGAGCATTAAACTATTAGAATAAAAAATCATATCTTGTGTATTTTATAAATCTTTTGATTTGATATTATTTTGTAGATTTATTTAGTTTCATAATACTAGGTATTATCTTGTGTATATATTCTTCTTTTTATGAAATGAATGGCAATGAATCATTTTCCAATATGGTATCAGAAGCATAGGTTTTTGATTCTTCACAACCTTTGTTTTCCACCTTATCCTTTCTCCTTTCTTTCTTTCATGACTTCCCGCCTTGGCCATTTTCTACTTACAATTGGACTAAACAAAAGCCTTATTCATCTTCCTATGGTGTGCCTAGAGTTTTAGGGCCACATCTGACCCAAAATTTTTTTACGGGGTTTAGTTCTTCTATGGGTTATTGTCCTTCAGATATTAATCAAGCCTTGCATACTCCTTCTTTGTCTTCTCCCGATGAGCAATATTACATGGACACCGGTGCTACTTTGCATATGACTCGCTCTCAAGGTAATTTAATGAAATATTCTTCTTTAAAGCATCCTTTAAATAATGCTATTGTTGTTGGTAATGGTCATATGATTCCCGTTCATGGTCACTGACATTTTTCCCTCCCCTTCTCCCATATATCTCTTACCTTAAAAAATGTCCTCCGTGCACCTCAACTTATTAAAAATCTCATCTCCGTTCGCAAATTTACTCAAGATAATATGGTTATTGTTGAATTTGATCCTTTTGGTTTTTCTATAAAAGACTTGGCCACCAGGAGCATCGTTATGAGATCTAATAGGACTTGTGACCTTTATCCTTTTCAATCGACACATGGAGCTACATCCCTCCGACTTCCTCTTCGGCTTTTTCTGTTTTATCTTCTAGTATTTGGCATTCTCGCCTTGGTCACCCGGAAAATGCAATTTTGGACTCATTGTCTTCTTCTAATTCTATCAAATGTCATAAAACTCTATGTTTTGTGTGTCATTCTTGTCCTTTGGGAAAACATATTAGATTAGCTTTTGTTAATTCTCATTTTGTGAGTACTAAACCTTTTGAAATTATTCATAGTGATGTATGTACCACTCCGCTACAAGTCCTTCGGGTTACAAATACTATGTTCTATTTCTTGATCATTATACCAATTTTTAGTGGACTTTTCCTTTATTTTGCAAATCCTAAGTGTGTAAAATTTTTGAAAATTTTATACTTTTGCTCATACTCAATTTGGGCTTCCCATCAAATCTTTTCAATGTGATCATGGGGTGAATTCGATAATAAAATATTCACCAATTTTGTGCTACTCGGGGTATCAATCTTGGCTTTTTTTGTCCTCAAACTTCATCTCAAAATTGCAAATCCAAAAGAAAAATTCGCACAATTAATAACATCATTTGTACTTTATTATGGCATGCCTCTCTTCCTTCGTGTTTTTGACCTCACGCCTTAAATACCGCCACTTATCTTCTCAACATTCATCCCTCTAAGTTACGCGGTTATTTAATTTCTATCTACATGCTTTACCATGAATCTCCCACCTATACACATCTTCGGCTTTTTGGATGTCTATGTTTTCCTCTTATTCCATCCACCAAAATCAATAAACTTGAACCTTGCTCATCTTCATGTGTCTTCTTAGGATATCCGTCTTCGCATCAAGGTTACAAGTGCTATGATCTCTCATCTCATAAGATTATTCTCTCCCGTCATGTTCTTTTTGATGAAAATAATTTTCTTTTTTCTAAGTCTTTTCAACCCACTCCTCACGAGTACAAATTTTTAGATGAACCTTATCCCCTTCTTTTCTATCAACATTCCAGCCTAATTACCCCTACTGTTAGGCCGCTACACCCATCTGGCCCATCAGATTCCTCCCCATCAACCCTCTCAATTCCCTTCCCTACGTCTAGCCACCCAACCTCTCCTTTTGAGCCTGTTTCAAATAGCCCACATCCCCTCCCTCTTATACACTACTCCCATCCCCGTCCATCAATACTAGGTCTGACCCATTACCCTCATCTTCAACCCATATCACTCCCCTCCTTCTCCACCCGGTATCACTACTAGAGTCTAGAAGTAAAAGTGGTATTTTCAAACTCAATCCCAAATACAGTTCCCATGCCCTCTTTTTTCTTTTTCACCTCTTCCAAAAAATTTCATTCATGCCCTCTGTGACCCAAACTGGAAGCAAGCTATGCAAGAGGTATTTGATGCTTTGATTGAGAGTAATACTTGGGATCTTGTTCCTCGGCCCTCTACTGCCGATGTTATTCATTCTTCATGGATATTTTGGGTCAAAACCAAGTCTGATGGTTCTTTTGAGCGTTATAAGGCGCGTCTTGTTAGTGAGGGTAAGCTCAAAGGGAAGACATTGATTGTGTTGAGACTTTTAGCCCAGTCGTTAAACCTGCTACCATTCGCATTATTTTGAGTCTTGTTTTGGCTAAGTCTTATTCAATTCATCAATTGGATGTGAAAAATGCTTTTCTTCATGGTAACTTGAGTGAAACTGTATACATGCATCAGCTTTTGAGTTTTCGTGATCTCACTTATCCCGGTTATGATTTTCTCTGTCGAAAATCTTTCTATGGTCTTAAGCAGGGTCAATGGGCATGGTATCAACGATTTGCTGATTTTGTGACTAATATTGGTTTTTTAACAACCTTTCTGATTCTTCTCTTTTTATTTACTGTCGTGGGTCTGACGCCGCATATTTATTATTATATGTGGACAACATTATTCTTATTGCCTCATCTAATACACTTCGTCAGTCCATTATGAGTCAATTGAGTTCTGAGTTTGTTATAAAGGACTTAGGTCCTCTCAGTTATTTTTTGGGCATTGTTGTTTCTCAAAATTCTATATGTTTATTTCTTTCTCAACACAAATATGCTACTGAGATTCTTGATAAAGTAGTGTCTTAATGTAAGCCTGCTCCTACTCTTGTTACTACTTCCAGTAAAATTGTGATGATGCTGGTTTTCCTTATGATGTAACTACTCTGTATCGTAGCTTGGCCGGGGCTTAACAATATCTCAATTTCACCCGACCGGATATTTCTTATGTTGTTCAACAAGCCTGTCTTTTTTGCATGATCCTTGGATTGAGCATATGACTATTCTTCATTGATTCTTCGATATGTCAAAGGTACTCTTGATCATAGACCGCAGCTATATAAGTCTTCTATTTCTTCTCTATTGTCGTACACTGATGCTGATTGGGGCGGGTGTCCTGAAACTCATTGTCCGACCTCTGGCTAATGTGTTTTTCTTGGTGATAATTTGATCGCTTGGTCTGTTAAGAGCCAAACTACGATTTCTAAGTCCAATGCTGACGCAAAATATCGTGGTGTCACTAATGCTGTTTATGAGATTTGCTGGCTTCGCAACTTATTGCTTGAGCTTGATTTTCCCATTTCTACGGCCACTATTGTTTATTGTGATGATGTTAGTGCCGTTTGTTTGTCGGGCAATCCAGTTCACCATCGACGCACTAAACGTATTGGAATGGACATACATTTTGTTCGGGAAAAGGGATGATGTGTGGATGTTTGTGTGCTTTATGTTCCATCTCGATATCAAATTGCTGATATTTTTACCAATGGCCTTCCTCAGATTCTCTTTGATGATTTTTGGTCTAGTCTCAGCATCCGCAAACCTCCCGATTAGACTGCGGGGGTGTATTAGAAAAAAAATCATATCTTGTATATTTCGTAAATCTTTTGATTTAATATTATTTTGTAGATTTTTTTGTTTTCGAAAACTAGATATTATATTGTGTATATATTCTTTATTTTATGAAATGAATGGCAAGGAATCATTTTCCAATATGTAATGTGATTATTAAGAAACCCTTTTGAAAACTAGTAGTAGTGGAGGGTTAAAGTAGACAAAAATTCTAATATCAGTCTAGGTCATGTTTTCTTTGTATTAGAAATTTTGATCATAATTAACATTGTACATCCTCAATTTAATATTTTAATAATGCTTATAGTGCCAACATATTTTCCACTAACTGTATTTTTTACATTTTTAAATTTTTTGTGGTCTCTACATGTTTCTTACTAACTTTTTAAAATACTTTTTCATTGGTTGTGGTCTCTATATTTTTGTAAGATTCCTATATTACAATAATTTTATTCAAAAGTAATAATTTTAAGAAATAAATTTATAAATAATAGCTATGTTAAATAAAGTTGGGGTACGATCAAAAAAAAATAAATAAATAAAATAAAGTTGGGGTAGTTTGTATTTGATTATACATTTTTACATGAAAATGGGCTAGGTTGTGCAAGTGATCACCCAAAATTTAGCCCAACATGAACTAAGCCAATTAAAAAGAAAAATAAAATAAAGGGAAATTCCACGTGGTAACCCTGAGGTTTTGGGTTTTCCACGTGGTAACCAAAACTTTTAAAAAATCCACGTGGTAATCCTGAGGTTTACGTTATTGTTCTATCGTGACCTTTTTGCACATAAAAACGTTAGCAAACGTTAATTTCGAAGCTTTAGGGCTGTTTTACACCTATTTATGCGACTCACCATTTCAAATGTCAACAGTTTCAACATTTTTCCCCATAAAATAAACCCCAACTCTATCATTTTTCATCCAAATCATGTATTTTCCCCTAAATCCAAATATGGTAGAGTTAGGGTTTATATTTTGGGAGAAAAATGTTGAAATTGATGGCATTTGAAATGGTAAGTCGCATAAATAGGCGTACAACAACCTTAAAGCTTTGAAATTAACGTTTGTTAACGTTTTATGTGCAAAAAGGTCATGGTGGAACAATTTGGTAAACCTCATGATTACCACATGAATTTTTTTAAAAGTTTTGATTACCACGTGGAAAACCCAAAATTTCAGGGTTACCACGTGAAATTCCCTACAATAAAATATGAGGGATTTAAGGGAGGAATTTGGAGAGGTTTGCCTCTTCATACGTAATGATACCCATTTAGAAAGGCTAAAAGATTGGAATGAATTCAAAACCCTTCCTTCAACACAAATTAAGCAAGCAGAACACTACCAATTCCCTCATCATTATATTTTTGAAATCAGCATCACCATTCTCCATTAAAATGCTTTCTCTCAAGTCGAGTGAAGCCACAAAGTGCCCAGCCGACATGATTATGATACCGTCAAGCTCACAGCAACCTCGACACCAGGCCAGCAGCTGTGCTCCCTAATCCCTTGGCTCGATCAACCCACAATGGCACCCAACATGAAGCATTCCATTGACCGAGGCAGTCCCTAAACGGTGCGCAGAACATCTCTTATTCAAGCCTTCTCATCAACAACTTGGACCTCATTTTTGCAGCCATCACCTCATTTCTTAATATTTTACTATCTAATTTGTTCCATAAAAAGGTTGGATTGGTTTATTGTAAAGGGCATCTTCTGAATCATCTTCCCCATAATCCATTGTATCATACTTTTTCCCCAAAATTTTTTTAAAAAAAGTCCCTAAAAATCATACCCTGTGTATTGTTGGGTCAATCTTGTTGGGCACAAAGGGTGGTTAACACACCAACAACACAAACTCCAAAATCGATTTAAGCAAGACAATCAACCAAATCAAGAGAAAAATCCTAATTCACTTCAGTCATAAAAAGTAACCAACAATGAGCATAAGTAACACAAATAGTAATGGACAATAGCCAATAACAATTCCCAAGGGCTTTGATGTAGAAACCTCTTCGACGAAGTGCACTACCCACCATCAAACATCAATAACAGAAATCAAATATCAATAAGAGAAATAAAATAAGAGAAAAAAATGTAGATTATGTTTCACCTAAAACAAAGCAACCACTATTTAGCCCCGTTTTTCGGCAAACTAGATCACCAAATTCGGTCTTCACCGTTAACTTAAAGCCCCCATGTGCCCCTACAACGTAATAAAAATGAGCTAAATCGAACAACATTTGCCCCTCCATCGAATCCATTGATGAGGACTGTGCAAGCTGAATTTTGAAATAAACCCACTTTCTCTCTCCTTATGATTAATCTGATTTGTGTGTGTTATTTATGTCCCCTTAGTTGCTAGCCAACAGCTCTTTTCTAACCTAGAGTAGAACAAAAAAAGAAAAACCCATACAAGATAAACTATCCTAAAAACATAATAAGTAAACCCAAACATGAGTGGCCACAAATATTATAAATGGACTGGACACCCAACAATCCCCCTTCCAGCCCCATACGGAGGAGATAACGATTCTTCAAGGATCACTTGGAAATAACCCAACAAGCATACTATGCTGAACTTGCTTCCTGGAACAATCTTTGTCAACATATTTTGCACCATTTTTGTGCGCGTGAATTTCCTTCAACTTTATTCGATTCTCTACAATCACATCTCACAACAATGGTATCTAACATTAATGTGCTTGGAATGAGAGTGAAACATTTCATTAGTCATTTGTTTACATTATATTGATTATATTATTTATATTGATAATATTTCTCTCCTTTTTTTTAACTCTTTTCATAGCAATTCTTTAACTTTTGAATACTATCGCATAGAGCATTTTTAATTTCTACTCATTCATAAAACATCAATTATCACCAACTTAATTTGTAAAAGTATTTCTTAATCATTCAATCGTTTAAATTTTTACTCTTTTTATTCTAAAATAATAATCCTTTACTATTTTTACCCTTCTTATTTATTACCATAGATGAAATTTATTTTTTAACTACTTATTTTAAGTTATTTTATAAAATCAATATTAATAATATAAAATTATGTTGAATTTTAAGGAAATTGATAATTTCTACATATTGAAGAAAGAACACAGCAAGAAATATGGAAAGAAGAAGAAGAGAGAAGTATTATTGCTCATTGGTATTCTGTACAAATGCACCTATATACATATTTATAATCTTGGAAGCTTGGGCAACAAGCCAAGAATTGTGACGTGGCAAATGACTAAAACAAACTCTAACAAATTTGATAACAAACAAGGAATATTCTAGAGGGAGGAGTTTGTTACAGTAGCATACAAAATAAATGCCTTTGGTATTTTTACGTAATATTTGTTGTACCAGCAGATGGTGTGTCAATACCCCCCCGCAAACTTGGGGTGATGTCAATCATACCAAGTTTGGTCAATAGAGGACGAAGCTGATGTGCAGGAAGAGACTTGGTGAGGACGTCAGCGAGCTGCAATTGCGAGGGAAGATAAGTGAGCTGAATGAGACCCTCTAATACTTTCTCCCTAGTGAAATGGCAGTCAATTGATATATGCTTAGTCCGTTCGTGGAAGACGGGGTTGTGAGCAATGTGCATCGCCGATTGATTGTCGCAATGTAATAAAACTGGTGGCAGATTTGAAAAACCCAACTCATGAAGCAAGCGAACAAGCCAAGTAATTTCGGAAGCCGCGGAGGACATAGCCCGATATTCGGCTTCGGCCGATGATTTAGAAACGGTGGGCTGTTTCTTCGATTTCCAACTAACGGGAGAATTGCCCAACATCATAAGGTAACCGGTAACAGAACGACGTGTATCGACACAAGCAGCCCAATCAGAGTCGGAAAAAGCATGAAGTTTGAGTTGGTCAGTAGCACGTAGTAATATCCCTTGGCCAGCAGTACAAGCAATATATTGAAGAGTATGAGTAAGAGCTTTAAAGTGCATATCAGACGGAGACTGCATAAATTGACTTAAAGACTGTACAGCAAATGATAAATCCGGACGAGTGTGCGTGAGAAAATTCAACTTGCCAATGAGACTCCGATAAAATGTCGGATCAGAGAACGGAGCAGACCCATCATTGTGACATAATTTGAGAGTCACAGGTAAAGGCGTAGTGACTGATTTAGAAGGAGTAATGCCAGCATCTCTTAGTAACTCAGTAGTAAATTTTCTTTGGGTCAAAGCAACACCATCAGGTAAATATGTGACCTCAAGCCCAAGGAAGAAACTTAAAGACCCCAAATCCTTTATGCTAAAAACTGTATGTAAATGTTGCTTGATATTATTAATGAAAGGAACATCATTGCCTGTGATAATAATATCGTCGACGTAAACAGCAAGAATAGTCATAGAACCGCCGGTATTACGGATGAACAGAGAATAATCATTGCGGGACTGAGAAAAACCTTGATGTAAGAGCTCAGAAGTAAGCTTATGAAACCATTGTCGCGAGGCTTGTTTAAGCCCGTACAAAGAGCGTTTAAGCTTGCACACGGTGTTTGGAGGATGTGGTAATCCATCGGGCACTTTCATGTAAACCTCTTCTTGCAAATCCCCATGAAGAAATGCGTTATTAATATCGAGTTGAAAAAGAGGCCATTGTTTACTAGAGGCGAGAGCGATAATACATCGGACCGTGGTCATTTTGACAACCGGGGAAAAAGTCTCCTGAAAGTCTACCCCATATTGTTGAGAGTACCCCTTCGCGACAAGACGAGCTTTAAAACGTTCAAGAGAACCGTCAGCTCGAAGTTTAACCTTATAAACCCAGCGACATCCAATCGCTTTTTTACCAGGAGGCAATGTAACAATGTCCCATGTATTATTGAGTTCGAGAGCTTGAAGCTCGGCTTTCATGGCGGCCTGCCAAGCCTCGTTTTTGGCAGCCTCTGTGTAGGATGAGGGCTCCCTCCATACGGATTGTGAAGCTATAAGGGCTTGAGTGTGAGAAGGAAGAGAATGGTATTGAACTATGTTGCACCAATGGGAAGTGGAGGTAGGACATATGAAGTCTTGGAGATGGGAAGGAAATTTGGTAGGGCGAGAAGACCGACGTAAGGACGGTGTGGATGTAGGTGAAAGGAGAGAATCAGTAGGTGGGGAGTTGTGAGGAGGATTAGTATTATTATTAGAAGAAGTAGAGGGGGGTGGTAGGGATGCAGGAGTAGGAGTAGGGGTAGCATGTGGGATAGGGGGAGGCGTGTTTAGGGGAACAGTGGGCAAAGACTCATGAACAAAAGAGGGAGGTGGCGTGTGAACAGGAAGGTAGAAAGAGGGAAAAGGTGAGTGGGACATGTCTCTAAAATGGAAAGGGAAATGATGTTCCCTAAAAACTACATCACGAGACACAGTAATTTGGTGAGTGGTCAAATTATACACTTTGTATCCTTTTTGGTTGTAAGGATACCCAAGAAAAACACAAGCTTGTGCGCGAGGTTGAAATTTGGTACGATGAGGCTTAGGTGTGGAGGTGAAGCATAGACAACCATAAGCACGGAGATGATTAAGTTGCGGAGGATGGTGATAAAGTTTTTCGTAGGGTGAGATGTGATTGAGAGAAGCTAAGGGTAATCGATTAATGATATAAGTGGCGCAAAGTATAGAGGCGCCCCAAAATTTGGATGGGAGATTGGCTTGGAAAGTGAGGGCGCGGGCGGTTTCTAAAAGGTGACGGTGCTTGCGCTCAACAACCCCATTTTGTTGAGGGGTGTAGGCGCAACTAGTTTGATGGTGAATACCCTTTTCAACAAACCAACGAGAGGCAAGGCCATCGCACAACTCACGAGCATTATCGGTACGCACATTTTTAATAGTAGTACCAAAGTGATTCTCAATATAGCGAGCAAGTTGTTGTAAGTATGTAATAGATTGGCTCCGATATTTCATTAAGTAAACCCATGTGCAACGAGTATAGTCATCAACGACGGTCAAAAAATAGGTACATCCGTCATATGTGGGTGAGGAATACGGTCCCCAAACATCGACATGAATAAGCTCAAACGGAGAAGTCGTCTTAATAGTACTAGAAGGAAAAGGTAAGCGAGTTTGACGCGCTTGCGGGCAAATAGTACAAATAACATCTCGTTGTATTCCATTTACATCAAAAGAAGGATGAACAAATTTCATATTGGGGAAAGGGAGATGTCCTAGGCGTATATGCCACAACTTGGCCGCCGTATGCTTAGTCATAAAAGTAGTACTATTACATGTCGATGTATTGTTCTTATTATATAGTAATGCCTCATAAGTGGGCTTGGAAATAGGTAAGCTTGTCTCAAGTATGTATAAACCTCCAATGAGATTACCAAGATGTAAAGGCTGTTTCATCAAAGGGTCCTGCAGCCAACATTTAGCATTAGTAAAAAACACAGTGATATCACCCTTACGACATAATCTTGGAATGGATACAAGATTAAATCGAAAGTGTGGTACGTAAAG
Source organism: Amaranthus palmeri (assembly GCA_019776075.1). Lineage (NCBI taxonomy): Eukaryota > Viridiplantae > Streptophyta > Magnoliopsida > Caryophyllales > Amaranthaceae > Amaranthus > Amaranthus palmeri. The sequence continues at coordinate 36,413 of JAAKBH010000612.1, read as the reverse complement.
AACATTAGTGAGCAAAAGGCTTGGAGTAACTTGGATATCACCAATATGAGTCACATGAACCTTAGTACCATTAGGAATAGTAATAGTGTGATGAGAGTCCGGCATGGGTCGTAAATTCGAAAATAATTGAATCGAAGCACACATATGATCCGAAGCACCGCTATCAATAACCCACATATTGCTGCTAAAAGTAGAAGATAGACAAAAGGTACCTGCAGCGTGAGCCGAAATAGGAGCAGCAGGAGAATCATCATCGGATGGGTCAGGAGCTTTGTCGGTCTTGCTTAATAGTGCACATAAGTGAGTAAATTGATCTTGAGTGAGCCCAGTACTTTCAATACCATCAGCAGCGACATTATCAGAGGCAAAGGCAGCAACTCTTTTGGAAGAAGAGGGACGATTCTTGGGATACCCATGGAGCTTATAACAACGATCAACGGTGTGATCGGACATATGGCAATGATCACAGTAATAGCCAGTAGGAGTACGTTTAGCACCCACAGAATGACCGGGACGAAGACCTCGAGGACCACCATTAAAATGGCGAGAGGGAGGGCGGTCAGGGGGTCGATTTGCATTAAATGCAACAGAATCAGGTGGTGGGGCAGTGAGTTTGCTCATTGAAATGTGACGCTCTTCCTGTAAAAGCAAACGATAGACCAACGAAGCACTAGGCAAATCCTCCATCATAAGTATGTTAGTGCGAACTTGATTGAAAGATTCATTTAACTTCATCAAGAAACGAATTACTCGCTGACTTTGGTGTGATTTAAGGACTTTCTTGGTTAAGCTACATACACACCCATTACAAGTGCAAGATGGAATAGGGTCAAGAACATCAAGTTGGTCCCATATGGATTTAATCTTGGTATAGTAATCAGAAATGGCCATATTAGGTTCTTGAACAATGTTAAAAAGTTCAGTGTGAAGGGAGTAAACCTGAGCAATAGATGTTTGACCAAAGCGTTCCTCAAGATCACGCCATATCTCTTTGGCCGTGACATAATACATGACGCTCCGAGCAATAGAACGATCCAAAGAAGCAATAAGCCACCCGATGATCATATTGTTGCAACGATCCCAAGCTTTGCCTTCCGGTGAGTCAGTGGTGGGTTTTTCCAGTGAGCCGTCGACGAAACACATTTTATTCTTCGCCGTAAGCCCGATAATCATGCTGCGTTTCCAATCGGCGTAGCCGGTACCGTCGAAGGGAATGGAGACCAGTTTGGCACTGGCATGATCGGAGGGATGAAGGTAGTAGTGGCTTGAGGAATCTTGAGTGGGATCGGGTGCAGAAACAGTAGCCATTGAAGCACCGAAACAGAAAATCAAGAAAATCAAGAAAGAAGGAAATGGCGAAGAGGAACAGTAGCAAGACCGAAAAAAAAAAAAAATGGTGAGAGCTTTAATCCTGCTCTGATACCATGATAATTTCTACATATTGAAGAAAGAACACAGCAAGAAATATGGAAAGAAGAAGAAGAGAGAAGTATTATTGCTCATTGGTATTCTGTACAAATGCACCTATATCCATATTTATAATCTTGGAAGCTTGGGCAACAAGCCAAGAATTGTGACGTGGCAAATGACTAAAACAAACTCTAACAAATTTGATAACAAACAAGGAATATTCTAGAGGGAGGAGTTTGTTACAGTAGCATACAAAATAAATGCCTTTGGTATTTTTACGTAATATTTGTTGTACCAGCAGATGGTGTGTCAATAGAAATGTCTCTTTGTAATTGTTTGCATCGTCGTTGGTCAAAGTGTCTCATGATCACACTTAGAAATAGTTGATGCAACATTTTTATTGTCCCCATCTCAATGTGAATCTTTCTTTTTATACTCTCTTTTCAACTTGAAACAATGCTTCTTAATATCAACATATTTATTACGTTAATAGCATGTCCTAGTCTCCTTGCCCTTTCTTGACTTAGAACTATTATAATTTCTCTGGTTTTATTAGTTGCTACTAGGGGTGTTCATAAAAACCCGACCCGCTTGACCCGACCCGCTGACCCGCTGACCCGCATCATAAATGACGGGTCAATTTCTTAAAAAAATTGTAAATTACGGGTCGGGTACCCGACCCGCCTTAACCGGGTCGGGTCATGGGCCAAAATTTAAATTAAGCGGGTACCCGGTTGACCCGCTTAAAAAGAAATAAATACATTTTTAGACTTTTCAAACTTTTTATTCTTCTTATTTTGTTATGTTTACATTACTTGCATAAACATTACTTTTACCCAAAATGAGTCAGGTTCTATTACTGAAGTTCTAATTTAACTATTTATGTTTAGTAGTAATAATAATAATAATTGGAATTGCGGTAGCTACTGCCTGACAGTAACATAATCATCAACAATAGACTTGAGCATGGTTATGATATTTTCATGTAAAAGTGTCGTAGAACCTGACTGAAAAATTCCAGTTAATAAAATTCCAGAGACTCACAAAAGATTGGCAGCCATTGAGTTCCAGAGATATTTTGAAAAATAGGCAGCCATTGAGTGTTTTTGATTTTTTGTAATTAAATTTTTTTGCCTTTTGATAATTAAAATTCCAGTTAATAAATTCTGCTTAATTTTGCACAAATTTTACTCAAAAACTTTCACATATTAACAATAAAATCTATCCAAAAAAATCAAAAAAATAAATATCGGGTACCCGGTGTCCCGACCCGACTTATCCGGGTACCCGAAAACCGGGTACCCGCATTAATTGGGCCGGGACACGGGCCGTCTAAAAAGGTACCCGACAAACCGGGTACCCGGCTTTCCGGGTACCCGAAATGCCGGGTACCCGCTAATGAACACCCCTAGTTGCTACAGATAATGATATTTCATGTCATCGGTAATAACTAGGCCTGTGCAATGGGCCGGATAAGGGCCGGATCGGGCTCTATTAGAAACGGGTAGGGACGGGCCGGGCCTTACAAAAAAGAATTGGGCTTCAGACGAGCTGGGGCCACCAAGCCCAACCCGACTTGGTCCATTTATATTAGTTATGCAAAAAATATAAAATAAAAAATCCCAAATTATAGAGAATAAATTAAACTAACCTTTATTACTTATAGACATACAGATTATACATAAAGATTTAAAATAAAAATACTAATTAGCTTTTATTTATTAGCAAAGGGTCAATTTGTCTAGAGGATTCGATGAGGCATGAGTATAAAAAACCAAATGCAGACAAAAACCTGCAAATCTCTATCACACAATTTTATAGATCAGACAAAAACCAAGTGCGGGCAACCTACAACTTACTATAACCTTCAACAAATCGCCACAAGAATGACAGTGTTTGATTGGGCTAAATTTCAGACTCAATAAAGACCTTATCTGGCCCATGTTTTTATTTTTATTAAAACCCTTATACAGCCCAACTCTTATTCAACCCAACCCTTTTAAAACTCCTAAAATTAAGGGTTGGATCAGGGGAAAATTTGAAATGAATAAGATTAGTTATCAAAAAAAAGTATACAATAAGATCATAATCAAACTTATTCCTAATATAAGCGCCTAATACCCCAGAGCACAGGTTCGGGTTAGTTCGCAGTTATTAAGTGTGAATAGAAGCAAGCTTGTAAAAAAAATCAAGTGGTTGTTCGCACTTAGTAACTGCGAACAGGTCAAACAGGATCAACATGCTGATTTTAAGACAAGAAGCTGTTCGCACTTAGTAAGTGCGAACAGCTTGAAAAACTGAAACAGGCTGTTAGCACTCAGTAAGTGCTAACAGCCTGTTCCAGTTTTTCAAGATGTTCGCACTTACTAAGTGCGAACAGCCCAAACCTCAGGTTTGGGAATTACACGCTTGGTTTTGGAATAAGTTTGATTATAATCTTATTGTATGCTTTTTTTATAAATAATCTTATTCATTTCAAATTTTCGGATCAGGGTCCCCCAATGGGCCCCCGGCCCAATGCACAGGACAAATAACAACTAATAAAAACCAAAGGAAGCCCCTTGGGCTCTTTACTCTTGCTTCTTCTCCTGTTCCCAACAACTAGAGTTTGTAAATCATCAACTCCTATCTCCTCTCTTCTCAATTCTTCTTGAACATACTCCCTTTGATGCGACATCTAAAGAAAGCACGCATTAATAGCTTTTACAACGGTTTGGTTTGGTCTAGTTTATGGTTTTTTATTTTTATACTTTTTTCCAAATTAATATATATTCTATGAAAATATTTCGCACTTACAAACACTAAATAAATATAATTTGTAATTAGTTGATTGTATCAACATTATTCAAGTGTATATTACTATATAAAAATAATAATATCGCAAAATATCTTGGTAGAAACTCGTTTTTTATAAAAAAAAATATATGATTTTTGGTCAAAGTACGATTTACGGTCTGGTTTGGTCTGAAAAATTAAAAACCAAGACCAGAGCGTAAACCGTAATTATTTTTGAAAAAATCAGACCAGACCATTTAGACCGTAGAGCAGACCAAATATTCAAATTACAGTTTCGTCCGATTTGGTTTACAGTTTAGACCAAACTTTGTTCAGCCCTAGATGCGACATCTAATGAAAGCACGCATTTGGAGTGGAATCACTAATAGTCACTATAAGAGTCTCCCAACTTTCTAGTAAAAGAACTCAACACGAACAAAGTCTGCAACTCATCATCCAGAACAATTTTCATTGTTGTCAACATGTTAATACTGTCTTGAAAGTCATTGAGGTGTTGAGACACTTATTTACCAATTTTTAACTTCAAGCTAACAAGTCTTTTGATTAATAAAAAATCTTTGTTGTGAGACTCTGTCTTATATAAAGACCTTCTAATTTCTTCCAGATTTCATATGGGTCTATTTCTTTGGACACATGATTAAAGATGCTAATGTCAATCCATTGTCTAATGGCACTAACGGCCCGTTTGGTAGGTGGTAATAAACCATGGTAATAGGAATGAAAAATTAGTGTAATTTTGGTTGAAAAATCTCTTGGCAACCTTGATGGCCATGCTTGACAACCTTCAATCATCTCATTTTGTTAATAAAATTCATTCCAATGCATTATCAATAGAAGAGGTGGTATTAGGCAGTAACAAAAAATTGTGAACAAATTTTTTTTTTGATCAAATTTTAATTACCATGGGAATGACATGAAAGTTTTGATGAAATTTTACACTATAAATCATTCCCATTACCAACATTTAGTACCACTAACCAAACGGGCCGTAAAAGTCTTCCACTTAAATTACACATATATTTTTCATCCTTTTTTTTCAGGTTTTGTGGGTTTAGAAACAATACCATCATCCCAACAAGATATCAATTGGAATAAACAAGTCTCAACAACACATTAAATCCTCCAACAACATATCAATTTAACCATGAAAGCTTACTTAACTCCAAATGCCTCTCTTCTTGGGCTGTTATATTATAGGCTTTCCCTAATGATGGTAATTTAGGCAATATTAATAGTATGTTTGTTCTCATTTGCTGAAATCTTGGGTCTTACTTCATTAAGAATTGTGTGACCCTCTGATTTTGTTGGGTCTTGCAAAAGTTTTTAACAAGATTACTGGTGCATGTTTCACAAGTATCAGTGGGCAAAGGTTCAAGTTCATCTAACTCATCTCAAATCCCTCTAATTTGGGTAAAAAATTAGAAACATAAAGATTACCTTGTGTCAAATTATTTACTTCTTGTAATGAAAAGAAACGTGAGCAAGACCTTTGTCCATATCTATTTGCAATTTCTACCCACAATTCTCTTGCAGTTTTAACCCAAAGAAAGGTTTTAGAAATGGACTTTTCCGATGAAGCAAACCAATTATTGTATTGTTCTCTCTATCTCATGCCTTGTATTCAGCTGTTTTAATTGATGGTTTTGCTATTGTACCATCTATAAAGCCAACTTTATTCTTAGCAGTTAAGGCTGGCCAGCAGTAAGCCTCTTCTCCAGTTTGCATACCCTGATCCATTGAAAGGATCTACAATAAGCCTCAAAACCACATCAGTAGGATGCAAGAAATATATACTTGCTGGGTTTAAAGTAGGATCAATATTTGGTATTATTTTCAAGATTTTTGTTGTGAATCTACCATTTCTGTGCAATGAAGAACTTTTGATCAGAAAGAATCAAGAAAGGTGAGTGAAGGAAAGAAGAAGGATCGTAGATTGAAGAAAAATCAAAACACTACAACAAATTTAGCCTTTTGCAACACTGGACTTAGTGGCATTAAAAAAATGCCACTGATTCATATTTTTAGTGTAATAATTATTGGTTTTTATTTTAAGTTCCACTATAAAGTAATCTAGAGACACTTAATTTGGTCTTTAGTAACATATGTAATTGTCACTATAGTCTATAGAGGCATTTGTGAGAAATGTCACTAGATCCTATGTCGCTAAAAGCTTTAGTGTGATTTTTTAATATGCTACTAAAGGGTTTAATAAATGTCACTAAATCCTTAATATACAATATAAGAAATTCGAAATAGCGACATTTAAAATTAAATGTCGCTAAATATATCCCACTAAAAGCAAATTATGTTGTAGTGAAAAGGCTCTAATACCATGTAGAAGTTTGTCAAACTTCACTCAATGAAGATAAGATATCACAAGATATTACACAAGATATATCAAACACTCTTTTATTGTATGCTAAATATTTACATATTATTTGATGATTACAAGAGAAGGAACTATGAGCTATTTATAGAGAAGGATACAAAATGTTTAGCAAAACAGAAAGTAGTTAAAAAGGAATGAACAAAGGAAAACAGAAACTCTAACTAATCTGTTAAGCTATAACTAACTAGTGCTGAGCTGGAGTACATCATCCAATACACTCAATAAAATTTTCTCTTGATAACAATTGGTTTTACTTTTATCTCATTGAATATAAGTATTTATGTTTGAGTTCCTAGATTGTTGAGTGATTTGTTGTTTATCTTCCAATTGATTATTTCTTGTAATTACTAGGATGTACAATTATGTGGATGTGATTATCTTATTGTTAAGTCAACTTGAAAAATCTGATTGCTTTGTAATTGTTTATCAAATATCAATTCCTATTTTTTAATGTGATTAACTGATGTTTGATGATTATTAGAAACTAGGAAAAGTCTTTCATTTTGATTAAATATTGATTACCTGATAAAAACTAAGGGGGTGTTTGGTATGTAAAGAGAAAATGTAATGGAAAGGTAATTGATAAAGAGGGGTAAGAGTAAAGGTAAGAGTTGTGGTTATTTGTTGTTTGGGAAGTATAAAAATGTAAGGGAATTAATGAAAAAGAGAAGAGATAGGAGAGTAGAGATGAAAATAAAAAGAAAGAGAATTTGTTACAAGTCATTATTGGATGGTAACAAAGTAATGGTATTCAATACCCTTAAGAAAGGGAATGGGTTAACCCAATGTTATACCAAACACAAATTATGGAGTAAAAGTAATTGAATCCTTTACTTGATAACAAAAAACTCATACCAAACACCCCCTAAGTGTGGATGAGATAACTTGATTAAAAACCCGTTCTTTAGGTAAGGTTACCATGACCTTTAGGAAATAATGCAAAGTTCAAATTTTAGTCAGATAAATAAAATGTGAGATTTTGAAAAGTTGATTATATTTAAAGATAGAATTTTCATAATTAAATTATTCATAAATTGTAAAAACAAGAATGGACATCTCATCATCATCATCCAACCCAGTGTATCCCGCTCATAGAGAACTATGGGCAGGGTCAGAGAGGGAAAGACGACAACAACTCATACCCATACAGGAGAATGTGACGAAATGGATCGGAGTTCCCCGGCTCAAGGAAGATAAAGATAATGTACCAGCCACGTGCGAGCTAAAAACAACATCCACTAAAAAGGCAAAAAACTAATTTAGAATATAAAAGCAAAAGAAACTAAAAAAACAGAAGACATATAGTCAGACAAGAACTCAAATAAATACTCATATATAGAAAAAGGTAAGAGGGTGTACATAAGATCAAATGCAAAGAAATATAAAATGGGCCAAAACTATCATATAATAGCAATAAACCAAACAAATGTAGCTCTATAAGCTCAATTCAAAAAAAAAAAAAGAAAAGAAAATAAAAAATAAGAAAATGAAAATCTGTAATTATAATACAACCTAGAGAAAAATAATGTGTAAAAGTTAGTATGTATTAAAAAATTTAGACAACAGGTTGTGTTCTAGTAGCATATCCATTATGGGCATAACCATTAGTACCATTAGCATGATGTCCATGTTTATTATTTGTGTTATTATTCTTCCTCTTCATAACAACCATCCATGTAAATGCCTCAAGGACAAGAGCAATGCCTCCTAAAACAATAATAATTCCTGTGTAAATTCTCTTCCACTTCTTTTCAGGTTGCAATACTTTGTCAAAACCTTGGTATATGTTTATGATGCTCATGATTATCACTGCATACCCAATGCTGTGATGGTAGATGCTCCAATATAATCTGTACTTGTGATCTTTGTTTGGTCTTAGAAGCAAAGCAAACACCTATTTTTCAATCAAACAAAAATTTGTCACATTTTATGTTATAGACTTGTTGAAACAGACGATCAGTTTAGTCGGATTTGAACTAAAGTTCAAGGCTTATTTTCATTCTTATTGCTATGGAATTAGCTTATACTTAAATCGTTTTTTAAAAGTGATTTATCACGTATTTTGAATATAATTAACCTGATTCATCCTTAAGGTTTTATTAATTCTTATAGTCTCCATATATTTTCCGTCACATTCATTTTGACGTTTTATATTACTTATACTTCTTATATATTTCTCATGGGATTACCATATTTTTTCCAAATTTTTATGACCGGTCTTTACTTTTCTTTCATTAAAATTTGTAGTATATATAACATTGAAAGTATTGGTCAAAGGTAAAGAGATAACTAAAGATGTTACATTTGACTATTACATCTTAATCAAACAATGTGAACTAAACCCACAAAGCTTAGATTTGAAGAACAGAAAGGAGGAACACTATGGACCAAATTAATGTGAAAGTTAAAGTTGAACAAAAGATTTGAAAGTACACGAGAATCCTTTGATCTTGATTCTCTTACAAGTCATACTTTAGACATATTCAATATTTTACACTATTTAAAACTGAGTTTTCAACAAATAAAAGAAAATTTTAAATTTAATCAATTTTTTGTTTCTAAAACAAAAATAACACCAAACCAACCTAACTTTCTTCGGGGACGGTCAACTATATATATATATAATTGAGACATGCACCACTATTCGTTTGTTTACGAATATCTCGAAGTACTATTTTTGCCATCTCTTTTATATATATACTTTATCCCATGACAATTATTAAATTAATTATGCGTTAAAAAATTAAGAAAAGAAGGTAAATGATATTTTATATAAAAATGAAAGAAAAGTATAGATGGAGTGAAAAGCTAATTTAAATGCATAGAAGAAAAATATATAATACAAGTGTAGATCATAAGTCATAGTCAAAAATAAAAATGATATAATTTGATGAGACAGACTAGAAAATGGCCGAATTTCATAAAAAGAATGCGTATTCAACAACTAAAAGAATTCTTGATTACCATCTGAAAATAAAAACACAAACCCATACTCCCTCAACACTTATGAGGTCTAAAGTCTAAACAATCAGAAATGATACAAAAATTAAAAAAATAATAAAGATATTATAATTGTGTGGATAGAATTATAAGGAATATAAATAAAGAAAATACGTAGTTTAAGCATAGAAAAAGTAACCGAGCATTATCGAAAAATATATCAGAAAACTCACCTAAGACAAAATATTTTCATTTTTCTAATAATTTAATACTATATACTATTTTTATAATTTTACAACAATTATGTGTGGTATTCTAGATTGAGGTGTTAGGTGAAGCCGTTTGCTTTAAGACCAGCTAGAATAAGTTTATAGGCAAGTGTCTTGTAGTAAAAAAAAGTAGCATGACTTTAAATTAACTTAGAATAATTAGAAATGTATATAATTGCCATCTAGAAGGCTAAACGTCAAATCTTTAAATTTTATATGATCAACGCTTATTCTCCTATGTACAAAATTTCGTGTTAGTTGAGTCTTGAGTTTACCTACCTACCTACCGGCCCCATATTTGTTCCCAACTTGGTCAATATAAAGCCAATGTCGATTTCATGCAACTTCTAGTTTCCATATAAATCATATTTACGTGTTCATATGTGATTTGCACTAAATGAGTATGCATGCATTAACCATTTCTACCAATTGCGTTTGCATGAATAATACTCTCTCCCCTTTAATTAGCAATTTTTTTAAAAAAAAATATATATATTTAATAATAAACGAAGAGATTAAATAGGTTGGATAAAATTAAAAGAAACTTATTTTATATAAAAGAATACGGTTAGTTCAATTTCTGAACATGAAAATGATGCAAAATAAATTGAACAATTCAACATAATAAATGATGCAAATTGACTGGGACAGGCAAAGTACATCAATGATTAATTCTAGAATTAAAGATATGACTTAATCACTTTATTCTGTTTTGTTTCTTCATTGTACTATTTGCATGTTTCTCACAGCAAATTTTGTGTCTCAATATTTCTAAATATGAATCACAAAAAATTTAAGGTATATTGTTTCAATATTTAAAATTTGTTTCATATTCGTTTCATCACATCGAGTAGTATTAGGGGACAAATAAGTTTATGAATGAAATTAAAAGAACGAGAGTGTAACCATTCTCAAAAAAAGTGCATAATCATTGAAAAATTAAAATGAAAAGTGTTGTACAATAAGGGGATAAAATAAAGAAACAATGAATTGTTAGAGTAAGAAATCCAAGGGCCTCAACCATCAGCTTAAGCTTTTGGTTGAGTTGGTTCCTTGACATGGTATCAGAATCCAGAGTGACAAGAGGTCACAGGTTCGAATCTCAACTACCCCTCATTTAAAGTGGAATACTTAGCGCTATGTATGAGGAGAGCATGTGCTGCATCCACACTTCTAGCCCAAAGGGCTCTCGTGTGAGGGGGCGTGTTAGAGTATATAAGATATCCAGGGGCCTCAACCATCAGCTTAAACTTTTGGTTGAGTTGGTTCCTTGACATAAATTAGTCGAATAGAAGCAAAAGGAATAAATAAATAATTAAGCAGGGGTAGTGAAATACCTGAAGAGTGGCAAGGCAGAAAAGGGCGATACCAAGGTTACGGTGAGTGTGGTAAACAATACCAGGAGAATCACTACCAAGTTTAAGGCCAGTACCCCAACCAGCAACTCCAATAATATAACCAGATAATTGACAAGTCACATGAAGGTAAAACCATGCTGGATCTGCTGCTTTAAATACCTTCACGTACCTTGCTATTATAGCTCCTATGGGCATTAGAATTCCCCAACTTATTGCATTCATCACTCCATGTACCTGTAATAACAATTAACATCTTTTCATATCCGTTATTTCTAAATTTTTTACATTTTTCTTTATCAAGCTTTATATCAATTAGTCATATTCCCTGTCCCATTATTTTGGCTAAATTGTCCATTTTGGTTGGTCCTAAAATTTTAGCTATATTTTTTTTGGATATGAACTTCATTTTTACCTATCATTAAAACACAATTTAAACTGCCTATTTCATTTTTTTCTTTCTTTCTTCTGATTTAAATCATTTTGTTACACTACCCCAAACAAACCAAAATACAATTCTTAAAATAACAACAAAACATAAAACTCAAAAAAAATTACAACAAAACATAAATTGGGTTGTAATTTTAGGACATCTGAAATACTTCCTCAATTCCAAATACTTTGCAACGTTTATTTTTTTTTCACGCAGTCCAATATAGAAATTCGATCCTTAATATTTCTAATTATGTAGAATAAAAAATTTTAAAAGTTGCACAATAATAATCTTTTGCATTTAGACCAATCAAACAAGATCCCGAGCATTTAACTATATTTTGATCCACAAATCAAAAATTTATCATAAATTAAAGTAGATGTGTAAATAGTGTAAATATACTTCCTCCGTTTCATAATACTTACTAGAATGTAATATATTGTATGAAAAATATCATCATCAATAGCAAGTATTATGGAACTGAGGAAGCTAAATATCGAAGGTTACAAATAATTTGGATGAAAGGAAGTATGTTCATTGCGTATCGGTGGCTAGTGAACAATTTTCAATTCTTTTTTGTCAGAATCCCAAAATTCTTTGGCTTATTCAAGACGGCGATAGGGCTATTAAGGCATAGAAGACTTCTAATTTTCCACATGCCAAAGGGTGGGGTGGGTTGTTCTAGAAGAAAAGAGATAATTAGGAAAAATAAATTAAAAATAAAATGAGAGTGAAGTAGAGGGTGACGTTTGTGACACCAAAATAATTGGTTAACCTAATCATACACTTTCTTTCCCATGTTCCTACCCAAATAGTTGTTGCACTTTCACATTATATGTTTGCTTAAATTGTCATATACTGATTCATAATTAAGTATGCCAACCAAACACATGTACTAATCTTCTATTTTGCTAAGGTTACAAATTTACAACTCATTAACCATTTAAAATACGAAAAAAATATAATTAATCTTCTATAGAATGTACAGAATATAAATTATCTAGGCTATTATATATTTGACAAAGAAAGTCAATAAATTTGATTTTTATAAATGGATAAATTTAATTTTTTAACAGTTATAGCAGCATGATAAATTATTATTTATTTATTTTTTAATCTTGTATTGATCGATAGAATATATAGTTATATAAAAATATTTATACGGCCCTTTTTGGTATACGGAATGGATACAATAATTTAATCCTTTTACATTTAGATATTTCATGGAGCTAGGATTACATAATCAAAATTCAAAAGTAGATATTAGAATAATGAAGCAGCCGATAGTGGACTAGTACCATACAATTGAGAACTAGTTTATAGAATAATAGTGAAAGGTACTTTAAAATAGACCACCTCAACATAGTTGGTAGAAAATTCAACAAATATTTGAAATAAATTAAAAAGTAGATTTTCTATTTATTTTAAATATACTTCATTAAATAAAATTTTGGATGTGTAGGCTTATGATTATTAATATTAAGATACTAATTGGATTTTGATTTTTAATTTTGATTGGTCTCATATTCAATATTCATACACACTAAAATAATACTACTTGTAAAATTTTATGCTACTTGTACTATAAAATTAAAAACTATTTTGATCAACAATTTTTTAAGTTTAAGCCTTTTATGAATCACAACTTTAACTTCAAATTAAACACCATTGCAGCCAATTTAATTAAATTCGGTGACTTAACAACTGCAAAATGGTGTTCACTCTAATAAAATTTTGAAACTGTTATTCACAAATGTTTTAAACTTAAGACTGTAATTCGTAAAAACTTCTAAAATGAATTAAACAGTAAAATGGGAGTGAAAACTTACATTTTTCCTATGAAGTCTAGCAACAGTAACAGAGCCAGAGGAAGTAGCTTGTCCAGAAAGGAAATTAATGGAACCAGTGGAGATTTTGTTAGCATTATTAAGGGGATGCTGCACTGGAACGCCACTACTCAATGGACCCACTTGCCATACCTGATTCACAGTTGTTCTTGGTGGCTTTATGGTTGCAAATATTATCATGTCATTGCTTGAACTTGTTGCCGTTAAGTTTTCCACCTGTAATCAGTTTTTGTGTCACTCACATGGATTAGCTTATTATTATATCTATTTTAATTCGGAAAACATTACTCAATAATCAATTTTGCATTTAAATGATTCTCTGACCCATGATTTTAGCTAATGTGATGATTTCGTAATTGATCTCAGAAATTTCGTAATTAATTTCATATATTTATAAATGTCAATACTAAAAAATCGTACATTGTACGAGATTCTACATTAATTTATAATATATACTTCAACAAAGCCTAGTCACTCTCAAATTTCAATTATATAGGTCTTTTATGATTTATTTATGTGTATTAATTAAAAATTAATATTATTTGTTCAATTTAAATCGGAGTAGTCTACTAAAAACATTAATAATGGTATTTTTTTTAGTTGATACATGTATATTTAGACTTTTAAATTGATGCTCAAATTAAAAAGAATGTATAAAATGATAAGAAATTTTCAAATACATTTCAAAATGTAGATGAGACAACAATATTTGTTTTTACTAAAGAAGAAAGTGTTTAAATTTTTGTTTAGTATTAGTAGCATATATTTGTATAGGAGTACATATTTGTTTTTACCATTTGCTCTCATAAAGATGGTGATTTACAACCCAATAAATACGCTTTATAGAAAAAACATCATGATTAAGTAATGCTGACATCATCTAAACTTTTCAAAAGAATTGCCTTTGTTTGACTTAGAAGATTAATTCTAAGTTTTACACCTACATTAAACAACAATTTATACTCCATCCATGATCCATCGAACATAGTCCATAGTGTCTCATTTCTTAAAGTAGGTAAAATCATCATAAATATTCTATTAATCTTTTTTTAATTATTTTTTATTCAAATTGTACATTTTCTAGGAACTGCGGGGCAAAACTACACGTACTTCCTTTCAAAATACCGGAAACATTTGACATTTTACTTACTCTAATACATTAATCTAAATATTCTTAATTATGAATAATAAAAAAAATAAAGATAAATATTAAAGTATATTAAACACAAATCTAATAAAATTCCACTTAATTGCTCCATATTTTAAAGAATAATTTGAAAATTACTATCTTAAAATTTGAAACTTATAAATTACAATTTCAATGTTTACTTTTGCAAATTGTAGCCATTAAATATAGAAGTTAGCAAGTTCAGGCCAAAAACACATATGTTCAACCACTTAACCTAAAATTTCAACTACCAAAATTCAAAATTCTGTGTTTTGGTCTAACCAGTAAATTCGCAAAAAAAAAAAAAGAAACATTGACATTTATAATTCCTAAAAGTATTAAATATTATATTTGTAAGTCGCATATTATTCTATTTTTAAAAAATCCTAATATAAGATAAGTGTCTTTAATTGATCCTTATTCATAATTTTCAAAAAGAATCAAAGATTAATCATATGATATGATATGAATATAGAATTCGTAAATAAAAATAAAACAAAAAGGCAGAGTCCAACCTGGAAACTGAGTGGAGAAGGAGAGAGACCAGAAATAGCAGTAGAAGCAATAGAAGAGGTAAAAGTTTGGATACCAGAAGAGTTCTGGAAAGCAACCAAAGACTGTGCTCCACTCATTCCCGAGCTTGTTGGATTCAGTGCCCAAGCGATCCAATTCGACGACGTCGTTCCAGTCACTCTAAAAGCAATATTTGCTTTGTTTGTGGCCGAATCATATGTCCAGTGCAAGTAAGAATTGAGTACAGGAAGATCGGAACAACTCTGAAATTTCGCATTGTTTCTAAACGAATATGTTTTACATGTTTGTGCCAAACTTGTTGTACATAAAACACCGATTAAGATTGTGAAAATCAATGACCGAAATCCAGATCTCATTATTGCGAATTAATCGAAATATATGATGAAGGATTTAAAGTTTTTGAGAGAATGATTAAAGAGGAAGGATATTAGAGGGATCAAAAGGATGAAGAAGTAATTGATCAATTAAGGGGAAAGGAAAAAGATGGATATATATAGAGTTTTTGATTGTGGGGAAAGGGAAAGGGAAAGGGAAAAGGAAAGGTAGGAAGGTTCGACTGGGTAATTGGGTTTGGTGAGGGAGTTTGATTAAGTTGTAGTAGTTTGTAAGAATCAAATAAGAGATGGAGTAGTTGACCAATTCTTTCTCGTTATTACTCGTTTCAAACAAGAAAAAAAATAAATGAAAATTTATCTATAATATTTCAATAGTTTATTGATTAATACTCCCTCCAAATCATTTTAGATGTCCCATTTGAAATTTCATGGATTTTAAGAGTTGGGTGGAGTCCATTAAAAAGGTGGTAGCTGTGTATTTTAATTGATTAAATTAATTGTAAAGGTGGTAGTGGAGTATTGGGAATTGAAAAGGTAGGAGTATTTAAGTAAAAAAAGATAGACAAAAAAGGAAATGAGACAGTTGATATGATTTTGACAAATAAAAAAATGGGACATCTAAAATAATTCGGAGGAAGTAATGACTAATTTTAACTTGGGGTTGTTTCGCATATGGGATTTGAGGGAAGGAAATGAGACTTTAATTTTTAAAAAAAATTTAAGTTTTTGTTTGTTTTAAGGGAATGAGAATAGGAAATGGGTATAAAAATGAGGAAAGTCCCTAAAAATCAAGTTTTGGAGAGAGGGTGGTAATTGGTGAGACTTTCATTTTCATCTATTTCTTCCAACTCCCTAAGATGCTAAACAGGGAATGAGACTTTTATATCTTAAAAAATCTCGATCTTAAAGTCTCACCAGTTTCATTTCCTTGTGCCGAACACCCCCTAGGGGTATTTGCCTTAAATAAACTTGGGTAATCCCCAATGACTTACTATTGTAGATAATTTACCAAAAGTAAATTGAAAATTAATTTAAAATTAGAAAAAAATTGAAAATTTACATTAAAAAGTCTAAATAATAAAAAAATCATAAATGTTTTTGTACGTTTTTCAACATTTTATTATAATTTATCTTTTTTACAAAAAAAAATAAATAAACTTGTTATAGCAAGTCATCCGACTACTGAGTTTACTCTAAGAAAATACCCCTCAAAGTTGGGATAATTCAAAATTAATCATTATGTGAATTATTATAGAAAAATTATAAATAGGTTGAATTATTGTATGTAATTTTTTCAAAAATATATTTTTTTAAAAAAAAGTAAGTAAAAAAAAGTGGTGGTCTTTGGTGGAAACTGGGAATTGGCAAACATAAGCTAACTCTTTCCATTCAGACTTAATTAAACAGTAAGGTCTAAGGAGTATGTGAACTAATGGAATTTAATAATATATTTAATGTTTGAATCAAATTTGTAACAATTTTTAATATAATGTCATCATTTAGAATTTTGACTTTGACCTATATTTGTACTTCAATAAAGTAATGAAGAACCTTTCAAAAAAAAACGTAATGAAGGAGTTTAGTATTGTTTTCTTAGGTTACCTAATGATTTTCAGTTAATTAGCATTTTTTTCGCTTGTTAAAAGTAATAATATGTACCTAAATTTCTAGTCGTATATTGAAAAATGAAAAGTCAAAGAATAATCTTAATAATTATTTGTTTTTTCATTACTTAGATTTATTTTAGGAAAAATTACCTAAATACGCACATATTATAGTGACTATTGTTTACTAATTGACCATAAATACGTGTCTTGTTAGTTTATATACTTTTGGATCCTTAATTTCTTAATCATCCTCAATTGAGAAACTTCTGGATTTTCTCCAACACCACAACCTCAATCATATCATTGTCGCCCCTCCAGAAAACAAAGACCCTCAATGAAAACTAGATGATGCACAAGTGATGTCATGGATTCTTTACACCCTTGACATCACCATTGCCGATGCTGTTCTTGACCATACTGCTAGTGCATATGACTTGTGGACATGGATCCACACTTTTCTTGGGCCAATTACGCTACCTCCCGTGAATGACCCCATCCAATGGAGGTCGCGAGGGGGAAAAATATAGGAGATAAGGAAGAAGAAGAAAACTCGAAATTCGAAATTAATAATCAAATGCAGAACCAAGATCAACACCTTTGAAACCAAGGTTTAAAAGAAAAAAAACTCAACAAAGGTATGGATAATTTGCTAGGTGTCACTGATTCTACTACCACCACCAATACCGGTGTTCACGCTGAGTTGAAGGTTGAAAATAATGAGAAAGAGGAAATTAGTTCAAAAGTGAGAAGGACATAGGAGACCGTAAATGAGGAGAGTAATATTTTATTTTCCCATTTAATTCCTATATATATGGAGGCACAAAATGATAAAATCCTACCCCATCAAATTCTCATGACTTATGAACCGTTTCCTTACTCAACCCATGTTTTTCTTGATCTTTTATTTAAAATCAAAAAATTGAAAATAAATTATGACAAGTTTGCTGATGAGATCATCGAAATGTGCTTTGTAAAGTCAAAAGATCAACTAGCGGATTTTCTGTTAAAGGCAATTGGATTCGAAGACTTGAAAATTTATTGTGCAAGTTCTTTTCGGTAATCCCGAGACCTAACTTGAGGGGGAGTTTAGGAAAATAGAATGCAAAATACAATAAATATGAGAATAAAATAAAGATATTATTTAATATTATGTTTTAGGAAGCTAAGATCTTTTTTAATATTTAGGATATTATGATTATTTTGTTTACTATTATTTAGGTTTAGTAACATTTTGTTTCCTAATTTTAGTCTTAGTTTCTTAATAGAGGTGTTTTCTCTCATTATTGATTAATACAAATCCAGTATTTACCAGATTAAACCCAAACTGAATTCTTCATTATGATTTTCTACAATGAAAGCCAAATGATTAATTTTTAAACTTAAACCAAATTATTAAACTTTGTCATTAATTTCATCATTATTAATATATTTCTCTCGCTTTTCGTAAAATATCAACGTAGCCACTTCTTTAAGACTCCTGAGTAAAATGTAGAATTCGTCTTCAAAAAATTAAAAAAAAAAAAGACCGAAGAAATATTGACTGCACTATTTTACTGCTCCGTTTATAAGACTCGGTTCGGGTAAGAACAATGACTATATTGTACGGCAAATATACGACTAGTCTACAGTGGTTGAGAAAGACAAGTACCACTTGTTAGTTAACATTTACACATCATCTAGAAGCAATTTGTTTGCTAAATGGTTTCTTTTTATGTTTACTTTTCTTAATTTATTTTATCGAAAGCAAGATCTCATTTGATTATATTTTAATTTATAAATTAAAAACTAATCGCAAATTAAGAGTAATGAATGAATACAGTAATAATTTCATACGTTATTGTAAGTAAATTGGAACGGAGGAAGTACATGCTTTTGTGTATAGTGATGGTCAAAGCTGTCTTGAAAAAGTTGGAGATCATGTGAAAAACTTTTATTTTAAGTTTTATTTTAAAATAAATATATATATTTTATTAATAAACTTAACATATCTCTTTTTTTATTATTAACTTTTTCATATACGGATAAAAGAGTGGTGGTGTGCGGTCGATCACCTCGCACGCCCTCAAAGACCCCTCTGGTGAATGGTGAATCAAGCTGATGATGTTGCTAGAATAATACCTTCTAAAGCCGGGTTGCAGTACTTGGCCCTGATCTTGATGCGATGAAAGCCATTGCTGATGCTTATTCAAAGCGCTCTCTAAAACTGTTAGAATATATAACATATCTTGGGGCCTCAACCATCAGCTTAAGCTTTTGGTTGAGTTGGTTCCTTAACATGGTATCAGAAGTTAGGGTGACAAGAGATCACAGGTTCGAATCTCAACCACCCCATGCAAGAGGAGGGCATGTGCTGCTTCCACACTTCAAGCCCAAAGGGCTCTCGTGTGAGGAGGCGTGTTAGAGTATATAACATATCTTGGGGCCTCAACCATCAGCTTAAGCTTTTGGTTGAGTTGGTTCCTTAACAAAAACTCTTAGAGGCTTCATTGGAGAACTTCAAGGCTCAACTAGAAGAAGATGCAATTGTTCACTGGCACTTAACATCTCTTTATGACTTCAATATATGCCTGTTATGCCCAATTAAATTCTCCAACCTTTGTTAAGGTCTAGTTCTAGTTCTACTCAAGGAGTAACAACTTCTTGTTGGGTTATAAATTATGATGCTTGTACGTTTAAGAATTTTTAAAATACTCTCTCCTATTCACCTTACGTGTTACATTTGACTATATGTCGTTTTTTAAGTGGTCAAATGGAATTACATGATAAAGAGAGGGTATGTATTTAGCATTTGTTTATGGTAACTTATGTATTACCTCTAAATTTCACATTTCCCACCAAAATCTATATTCTTACTTTGGCACTAAAAGTTCTGAAAAAAAATTTCCCAACAAATCTATTTTAGCTTTTTTCTGTTAAATAGGTATGATGATCAAATCATTTGATATTAGTATTTGATAAATTAACAGGTTAAAATAGCTTATTATTACAAATAAGTTATTTTTGAACGAGGTATTCTTTGCAGCGGATTTGAATAGATTGTAAAGTTTTGATATAGGTACGTTAAGTCACTCAAGATCTCCTTCACTGTCAATTACGCACTCTATGCCTACGTTCTACTAGGTTGATTAAGGCCTCCGGTCGGATATAAACTCGTTACCAACAGACACAACTCTTTCAGCCGGTCTTGGCCGAGACCGTCTCAATCTGAGACGAGACCCAACCCACCTTTCTTTCTTTAATTCCATCTTCTGGGCATTTTTCAATTCTAATCATAAAGGTATCAGTTTTGACCTTAAAGATATCAATTTCAGTTTAATCATACCTGTATAAACTACATTAATCATGAAACTGAATATAAAATAAGAATTGAATAAATTAACAATGAAACTGAATACTATAAAAACTGAATACCTATATGAACTACATTAATCATGAAACTGAATAGTATAAAATGAAAATTAAATAAATTAACAATGAAACTGAATACTATAAAAACTGAATACCTGTATGAACTACATTATATGAGATACACTTTATGGTAACCACTGCCCACCTACAGGCTTGGAACCCCCAGAATTTTCACACTTATATAGAGACAAAGCATGGGACGTAAGTTTTACAATCTTGTCTTAAAGTCACAAAGCAATGAAGAAGCAAGGGAGGTAGTACAAACACTATACAATGCAACAATTGATGAAGTTAATAAGATAATTGAAAAAGATAGTAGTGAAATTGAAGATGAGGCAGAAAATTCACAAGCATCAACAGTATTGAATAACATGAATTATGCTTAAAATCTTGCGCAATGAAGAATTGAACAATTTAATAATAAAACTGAACAATTTAATGAAAAAATTGATTACACTTTGTATGAACTACATCAATGTAATTCAATATATATATTCTAAACTTGAATGCAAAACTAAGCAAAACAAGAGCAAAATTGACATCTTTCAGATCAAAATTGATACCTTTAAGGTCCAAATTGAAAATTTTCCAGATTAATGAAAAAAACAAAAAAAAACGAAATTTAAAGGGTAAAGCGCGCGCATGCAACACACGCGTCTATCATTGGGCCGGCCCATCTCCCTTCTCATAATGAGACCGTCTCGGCCAAGTTTTAGTGCAACTCTTTTGTTGGAGTAACTCACATAAAAAGGAAAACTACAACTTTAACAATCCGTTAGGTATGTGGTAATAAACGGTGGTAACGAAAATGAAAAACTAGTGTAATTTTAGTTGAAAAATCTCTTGGTTACCTTAATGGTCGCTTGTCCAACTTCAATTATCTCATTTTCTTCATAATATTCATTTCAAGGCATTACCATCGAAAAAAGTGATATAAGGTGATAAAGGAAATTTGTAAACAAGAAGACTTTTGTAGTTAAAGATTCATTATCATGGGTACGATATGAAATTTTTGATTAAATTTTACACTATAAATCATTCTCATTACCACCATTTAATACCACTAACCAATTACCAAACAGACCGTAACGACAATCACTAGCTTTAGAATAATGAATTATTATTGCAGAAGACCAAAAATAGACAATAGAATATATGCATAATGCACTAGAGATTAAAATAACATATTGGATGACACACCCAAGAGCATGAGCTTTACATATCCAGGTTTCACCTTCTACTTCTTGAAGAGTGCTTAAATTATGGAACATTCATTTTGAAGCAACCAACTACTCCCCCATTCTAACCGATCATATCTTTCCTCGTTATTTAGGACATCAAATTACCATTTAAATTATCCAAGGAATTCTTCAAAACTTTCAGCCCTTTCGAAACCTTTTCCTTAACCATATCATTCAAAACCGCTCATTCCATAATGTTCGTATGAAAATCTAAACAACAAAGATAACGATAAAATCAATCGACATGGCCATTACAACAACCATCTTCATATTCTGCACCATTGCTTCACTAGTCCTCGTAACCTCAGCTCAAACTTGTCGAAACTACAAATTTTCTGACAAGGCTATTTATAAATCGTGCACTGACCTACCGGTTCTCCGAGCTCACCTCCATTGGAATTACAATTCATCTGCAAAAATGGTTCACATCGCTTACAGAGCAATCCAGAAATCTCAAGGATGGATAGCGTGGGGGATCAACCCGGTAGGAAGTGGTATGGTGGGAACACAAGCACTAGTTGCCTTCCAAGATAACAATGGGAAAATGAAAGCATACACAACTCAAATCACGAGTTACGACCCTGAAATGAAACCAGAACCTCTCAGTTTCCCAGTCTCACAGATTTCAGCCAACTACATAAATGATGAGATGATCATCTCCGCTGTTCTTGGCCCGCTTAACGGAACAACTTTTAACATCGTCTGGCAAGCTGGAAATTCAGTGCTAAATGATGTTCCTCAGTCTCACCCGTATTTTGGTTCATATATTAGATCATTTAAATCTCTGGATTTCCTGTCATCGTAGGCCGATACTTGAGGCAGAAACCCATATACAATAGATTTTTCCGTCATTGCATAACCATATCATAGTGCATGTACTAATTCCAGTAGTTCTTGTATTCCATACATAGTATATAGAAATAGACCAACCATCTCAAACAAATAAAAACAATAATAATACAATAAATAAAAGATTCGAGGAAGCATATATTTCCTTAATTATCCGGCTTTTCTTTTCGGCCATTTCAACTTCACCATCAGATAAATTCACTTTAAACAGTCTTAACAGATGTTCGAAGGATCAAAAACGTCAAACCACTTCGTATTGTTAATGTTAGAATATGTTTGAGCTGATATGTAAATGGTTAGCTTTTCTTATTGAAAAGAAACACTAACCATTTCATAGTCATTAAAATTTGGTCTTTTTTAAGTCAAACGTAAGGAGTATAATTAGCAATAACAACCGGAAGACAGAACGCTGCATCCAAAAAGCAAAGAAGGCTACGAATGAGTAACCATATTACCAACGCAACAATGCAGCTCTTCCCTCTTGGATTTCGTGACTGGCAACTCCAATGTCCACTGAGAAATCACAATAAAAAGGTAAGAGTAGTGAGATTGGATGCTAATTGGCAAAATGTAGTGAAACAGGTATGGTTAAAAACAATCAAAGCCTTCAGGATCTGTGATTATTGCTAGATATCTGCATATATTTGGGACAGGGGCACCATCAAATTTACTTATTTCGGAGGAAGCGATGATGAAGATAACTCGTTAATAGTAGCATAATAAGAGGTAGTGTCATTGAAATTTACGATGATGCAATCATCTGAGTAGAGTTCATGGGGTAATATTACACACCTATCTGATCTATGGGGATAAGGTAGTATTATTTTTGGCACAATGAGGAGCTCATTGCATCCTCAATTCCTCATCATTATATTGTTCCACCAATCATCTTAGCTCTCGTTTACTTTTCCCTTCCTCCAATTAATAGATAAGAACAACTTTCGATTTTAAAATTATTAAACGGTATAATAAGATCAACAGACACTGGTGTATCCTCAATCTAGATATCCCTGAACGCGCAGCAAAGCTGAGCAGATACAATGAAGCCTTACATACCTTGCAACTTAATAACGAGGAAATTCACATAACCCTGCTCAAAAGAAAATAAAACCCAAAGATGCTTACCTCCTTAAAAATTGCACTGAATGAGGAGTCCTGAAAACCCTGTAGTAACAAATGAGATGATCAACCATTACGACGTGGCACAAACATAAAATGATTTTTATCAGAAAAAGAAAAATTAATGTAGATGAAAGTGGGAATAGTAGGGCTAGACCAATTTGTGAAAAAGATCAAGTGATGCTTGATTTGACTCTCCGATTTTTGCACGGAATGTATGGATCCCAAGATTTTCAGCAGCAAAGGCCATCATCATCATGACTGCTTCCTTTCCTAGTCCTTTGCCTCGACTATAATACCAAAAAATAGATTGCATAGCAAGATATTGATTAGTTTCAGGCTGTTAACTTCAATTATTTAAGGAACTCGTAGTAATTGGAACCACAGCATGACTCATAAAATAAGAAAAGCTGTCTTGCAATAAAATGCAACGCCTCCATATTTAATTACATTACGAATATCCAAGGCAGAAAGCAGTTAGCAAAGGCATTTCCTTGATAATAAAGTAGTTCATTCCTTGTTATCGTAAGATATTCATATTATTGCAGTGGAAACTGGAAACTGGAAGGGTGCCAGAGTTCTCAAGTCTCAATAATTCTTCCTTTCTGCAATATATTCACAAAGTCTAGTGGCAGTCATATCAAAGTAGCATCAAGAAATCAAAGCCCTCAACGAAAATCGGTCCACAAACATATTTTGAGATAGGGAAAGATTAGAAGTTTATTTGACAGGTAGCATTGTCGTCTGTACTACAGTACATAAAATCCACTAAGAAGTGTACAAAATTATCAATAAAAATATGGCCTTACGCCAAAGCCACTGAGTGAATCCTGCTTATGCAAGTGCATGGACGTCAAATGTACACAACCTTACCCTTTTATCAAAGAGGTTGTTTGATGATATAGTCCACATAATTCAAAGTCAAAGAGCTGTGAATCTTGGCACAATCTGGAACAGACATGGAACTTGCAGAATTTCCATATCATGTAAACTGATATTCTGATGAACTCAGGGACGCTTAAAAACCTAGAGCTAAGATTCTGGTATCATATTCTATACAAGAATGTACTCGCACAAGATAGCCAACATAAGAACAGGTTCCACTAAAATCCTAAATCAATTTATGTCCACACAAGATTTTGGATACAGACAAGTGAAGAAAAGGGAGTTGGATAAGGTGGAGGTGGACAATGAAAATGAAACTATTTTAACCCAATTTGTTGTGAGAGGTTTCTTTGCATATTTGCTCTTTACGCACAATGCCTATATGACATAACAAAGGGTAAGGAGGCGGAGGTGAAATTGGAAGTGGGTCACAATGGTGGATAATTAGCTGTCTTTCACACAATCTCTTCTGGTGCTGATTGTTTGATCGATGATATAGTGTAAAATGATGAGCTATGACAGAAAGGTGTTGATGTTCAATAATCTCTTTTGGTTTCATCCTTTTGCCATCGTGTTTCCATGATGAATATGAGGGCAACTTAGTGAATTTGAAAGCCAATTTATGGTTATGGTCCATTAACTCTTTTTCAGTATTACAAGCTTGTGAAAGTAAAATGATGATGAGCTATGATTGGAAAAATAATGATGATCACAAAGTCTAAGCACTTAGCAGAAAATCATCCACAGGACCAAACAGAACGGTGACAGAAATGTCAATTACTTTTCATTCCCAGTTACATGAAGTTCACTAATGAAATGCATCCTACATACACTCCCAGATATCAAGTATCAAAATGTACATTTACCTTTTTTATCTATCCCATTGTAACATTGTCGGATCAAATCATGTACACATCTTATCCATGTGAAGTTGTAGATGATGGTTGGCAAGGGTTAGCAAGAATCACCTCTTTGTTATTACAAAATACAAGGGTAATGTTGTGTACATTTGACCCCCCCACACCTAGGCTGAGCCACTCAATCGCTTGGGTGAATAGAAAGTCTGTTGCTTCTTTTAACAATCTTGAATAACCACAATCTAACATTCAGTCACAATGTTTTCTTGAAGAAGTATTTTACATTTCGAAAATTGAAACTGCTATAATCAATACCTAATAATGGAACCCAAATCTCTCAAGTTATAAAGATGCTCTTCAAATTTTTGAACCTAGACAAATTCCAGAAGAAAATCACTTGAGTAGGGGTGGAATTAGGCCGGGAGCAGGGATATAATTATCTATAAATGATCAAACGGTTACTACTTCCTCCATATCTCATAACTTGTACCACTTTCTCCATAAAGTGAGCTTTTTGGGAGAAGTGGTGCACGTATTAAGAAGTCAAGAAAGTATATTTGCCCAGTTTTGCTCTTTAACTAAGAAAATAATAATTAGTAAAAGACAGTTTGAATAGAGAAAATCCGATTTACTCAGGCTAAAAAAATTCTGTAACTGCATAAAAGTAAACAATAAAATAAGTAGTAAAAAACAAAATTTCAGGTTAGATGAAAACATATGAAGAAGACAGGGTTGAATTGATCAATGTTAACTATGATAGCATCTATAGGTTAAATATTTTCTAATAAACTTTTCCTATTAGTCTTATGGAGCAACATTTGCAAAATTACTAATCTCTGCAATAAATAAACTTTGAAAAAAAGCTGTTTTGTTAAGCCTCATCAATAAAACCATACGTTAACTCTATTAGTGAGAATATAACCATTATTCAGACTTCTAGCAAGTCATCAATGATTTTATTGTAAAGTCACTCAAGAATCAATCTTCCTCCAGCTCCCATTAAAATAAACGATTATCTCCTTATCTTAGAATTTTTTTTGAAAGCTGGAAAATTTGCTTTCAACAGAATAATTTGCCTTCAATTTTCCTTTTAAGATCTTTGGTGGCATTGTAAGCATTGCAGCTTCAGTCCACTATAACTTTCATAAAGGAAGACTTAACCTTTCAAGTTTCAACGGTCAGTGTTTTGTTTTTCAATCTCTGAGTCCAACTAGCAAATGGGTTCCTGATTTCTCATCTACATTTTTTAGATGCATTGACATATATTTTCACCAACAACTTTCTACATTGTCATTCAATTTCAAGCTGAGAAAATAGTAGCAAGCACATATTAGGTTACAAATAACAGCTCTTCTTGGTAAAATATCTGGAGCTGTTCTATTATACAGTTGTGCAAGCGCATTCAAGAACCAATTAGTTTCAAGAAGTTGCTCATTCAATCTCATATAGTGGATTGGATCATTAATCAAATGGTTAGAGTTCTTGTGGTAGTTTATAAGTTAATAAAGTCATTGGACAGTAAACTTAAGTAATTCTTGAGACTCTAAATCCGCTAATTGTTAGTTCTTTTAGTTCCAGAAACAAGCAATAGATTCTTTAGAGTTTAGACAATAACCGTCCAGTTAACCAGATGGTAGAGTTGCTCAAACTCCGAAGGCAATCACTACACTACTGAATCCAACAGTCTCAAATCTGAATACTCAATAATCAATACACTGCCTAATCGCAATAGAGTAACACAGCCTTGTTTTTGTACTATGTTCTAAATCACTATGAACTACGAGTACACAGTTTCATCCCAAAACAATTGGTGCTACACAAAAAACAGACAGCATTATAAAAGGATATTTCATTAATATCGATTTCATATTATCAGTAACCAACCAAAAGGAAGCATCTACATACACAACCAACAAGAAACACCAAGATACATAAACCCATTAGGAAAAACCACATTATGAAAATGTATGCACCAGGTGGCAAATGAAGTCTTAAATCAACCAAAGTAATTAACCATTTACACACAATGTGCTATGAACTGATTAATTGAGGAATGCAGTAAAACTGAAAATGAATATGAAGAGACAAACAGAAATTATATGGTAATATTGATGATAAAAGGATTATTAAAGGAAGATGACAAAATAACAAAGATAAATCAAGCACTTCGAGAAGCTTGAGATCTCCTAAAATGAGAATTAACTCATCCACCAAATGTTTACAAATTTCATGATTCCAAATGACTCCCTAATTCCCCTAATTCCCCTTATTTATAATAAATCCCCCTCTTAATACTAACTTATTCCCCAAGTTTTCCCTACATGACAATTACCTATTTTACCCTATCGTAATCTCGGTATCTACAATATTAGTTCATTGCAATACTGGCCGCTTGAAGTAATTAATAATCCACACACAACTTGCTCTGATACCATGTTTGTTATGAACTAACCAATTGGATAATAACAGTAAAATAGAAATAAAATAGTAAATGGACAAATATATCATAAAATGGATGAATAGAGAAAGATTACGACCCTAAAAGTAAAATAAGAAAGATAGATAAAGCAATTCGAGAAGCTTGAGATTTCCTAAAATGTGTATAAACTCACCCACTAAATGATTAACAATTTTCATGATTATTATGACTTCCTAATTACCTCTATTTATATTAGAACTACAAACTTATTTCCTAAGTCTCCCTAACCAAACGATTACCTAATTTTGCCTTTCGTAAACAAAATATTCTAAATATTTGGTCATTGCACAATGATAAAAGGATATATCTAGAATAGCAACCCAACATTATATTTGTTGGATTCTAGAAACCACGGGAGAAAGTTTTGAATGAGTTTACCTCAAACGAAGTAGAAGTATAAGCATTACATTACTGGAACTTTCACATTTTACTTCATTTTCTCTTGTATTTAGTGTTGGCCTAATATGCTAATGAAAGGTGGACTTCATATATCTTTCATAACTTTTGCAATCATCACTAATACATTTCTGCTTATGCTTACTCCAACTATAGGTGGAAATCCTTAAAATTAGATTTCATAAGCACACCTAAAATCTCATTGTCAGTTCAACATCAACACAGATTTTGTATGTCAGGAGTTAAGCCTCCATTAAAAGTCGTAAGTCATTGCATTTCTCATGATGTACATTTAATTAGCAGCATAATCCGCTGCCAAATGATAGTAAAAGAAAAATAATCCCAACATAAATTATGAACATAAGAAAAACATTAAAGTTTATACATAAATTATACCTATTGAAAACATTTAATATCAATACATAAAGATATATATTTCATTAGATATTCTCAATTGTTTCTCATTGCTGATCCACTTAGAAGAACTTGGACGTCATAGCTTTTTGAAGGCACACTCCAAGTCTCCACATTGTACACTTGAAAAAAGGGAATACAAGAGGTTGTTTAATCCTTCTTCTATATAAAATTACCCAGAAAAAGCAGCAACGGAACAACTTCCCCTTTAGAGCACTTACAAACCATTAAAAAAGGGTATGGGCTCTAACAGCATAAGCTTCTATAAACCTATGATACTTAAGTTCAACACTTATATGAACACTTAACACTTAACTTTAAGATTGAAAACATGAAACTTTTTCATAGATTAGCTTAATGTGATACTCACACATATAATCACACCTGAACCCAAGTAACAAAATCTAGAACCAAGATAATTATGCAAGTGCAGCCTTATCAACGCAAATCTAATTATAAACGGGCCAGTGAAGGTGAAGACAAATAAACTAGAATTTTAACATTCTTACTCTACTGATCAAGAATACAACAAAAATAGTCCCTAATACACATACGATACAAAAGAATTAACACTCAAGAAGACCCCATCTTTTTAGGGAACTACACCATAAAGTTTCATCCTTGAAATATACAAGCACACATGATACATTAAGTTTAACTATCATGTAACTTTTCATAGGGTACAAAGAGGAGTAAGATTAAAAAAATTTCTGCAAAAAAAAGTAAAATAATTCTCATTACTGTATATACATGAGTAATAACTAATGAAGACATACCTTTTGGGCTCAGCTATCATAATCTCAATCTCTGCTAAAAGAGGATCCTCAGGATCATTCATATAAATATTTACATCGCCTACCATGGCTGAAAATAGGGAGAAAAAAAAAACATCATTAGAACTCAGAAAAGGTTGTAGTAACTAAATTTAAAAAGACAAATTCAACAACACAAAAATCTAACAAAAGTCACAAAAAGACAAAAACTACCTTCGGTATGGGGTTGGCCGTGTAGAAATTCTCCCACGATCATTTGCTTATCCAAAATAATGAAAGTGCACTCTGAAACACACCCAACAAATAACACAAATTTAAAACCATCCTAAACAAAAAGAGGCTATCTTTGTGCCTCAAATCAGAAGCCAAACCACAAATGGAGGATCACACAGAAACAAAAATTCTACTCAGCTCCACCAATAGTTTGTCTTTAATGCTACATACAACAATTTTGGGTAAGCCCCAATCTTACAATGGACTAATGGAGTGCCAAAAACCTAATGCTGATCAACAAATATCCTTTATTCTTTTTCCCTCTTACAACAACAATGCTAGGGTCTTCATCCCAAAATATTAAGGTTAGCTATATGCACCAATATATATGTTGATTTTTGGTTCATGATCATGGGATGTGACTAAGTTGTACTGGTAACTATTGCTCACCATCCTCCTTTGTCTGTTCTTGGGCTTGGGACTCCGACAATAAGAGACTAAGTACTCACACGCGGAGTTTATTTTCCCTTCTTCAATAAAAATTTTTAACTGAACTCCGTGCAAATTTCCTCCTCTATGTTTCGAGGAGCTTGACTTTCTTCTAGATTATTATGTACCAGATGTAACAAAAATCCGCATCATATACCCTTTAAGCATTGTATACACTAATTATTAGGGATATTGTTTTTATGATCCAAGTAGCACTGTCCTCCTAGAATTACTTAGCTAGTTGTATACATGTACAAAAAAATTTTCTTGAGAACACATGACTAAAACAATGAAGTTCAACAAAGTGTAAATTGCAATTTTGCAAAGTAGTTTGACTTGGGAAAAATCTTATACAATGAAAATCAACTCTGGAAAATCAAAATTCAATTGTGTTGGTATATCCATACATATAATCTATATAAACTAGTTAAGCTAAACAACTTTGGAAGATTTTGACTCCTTCAGTAACGAATTGTACTTTGAACATGAGTACTTAATAATAAAGAGCCTAAGTATACAAGTGCATAGACTTGAAAGTTTGATTTTATTCGCATAAACTACCTACTTGCACTAGGAGCGAAATGGTTGTGCATAGGCAGCAAGATGTTTCACGATTTGCTTGCTTGCTGGATCAACTTGATTAAGCTCCCACTGTGTGTTTGAATGTGCCACATTGCTATGTAGAAACAAAGTGTTTGCATCAACATGCTTCATGTAGTAAAGTTAGTCGTAAAAGCCGTGAGGCACAATGAGGTGTAAGGGGTTATCCAAGCCAGATGTGCCTTGGGCATGCTTTTCACAATAAAACACTTATCCTAAAGCATTAAAGTGTTTTTTTTTTGTGCCTATAGGCACACTTTTTGAAACTAAGCTAGTTAACTAAATTAGTTTCGATTATAATACCAATATTGTATAATATTAAATAAGAGGGTAAGAAAAGGATGCTTCAATTTCTTGATGATAAACAAAAATAATTATTTTTTCAAAAACTTTTCAAGTCCCTTATTATGAACTATATTAAAATGACTCATTAAACAATGTGCAATTTTATTTATGTTAAGGTGTAGATGATGTTTGCTAATGGCTATCAAGGGCCAATCAAAAACAACCTCTTTGTGACTTTGTTATCATTGACAAGAGCAAGGTTGCATACATCCAATATCCTTAAACCAACATTGGTGGGAGCCAACTAATAAAGTTTAAACTTGCCATATTTTGATCCTTTATTTTGATAGACCAAAGATTGATTATTCTCTGGTTTCAAGTTTTAATTGACTATATCAAAATGGCTTTTACATTACGTGCACTTTTAATTATGTGAAGTTGTGATGTTTGCTACAAGGATTAGTCAGGTAACACTTCTATGTAATCACTAACAAGAATAAAGTTGCGTACACCCGACCCCCCTTAGTGCATAGTGCCTAGTGGGAGAAACTTAAATGTAATAGGTAATGAAATGTTGTTTAAACTTATCATATTGTGAGGAAGAAAACCTTCTTAGTTCCTGGTAAAATCAAATTAGAGGTTTGCACTAAAATTCTTCAAGTCTTCATAATAGATTTTGCAATCATCATAAGGGTTCCCTAGAATTGAAGTTGTTACCTCAAATGCCTCGGAAATGGAACTCTTCTATTAGTTTTATGTCATTGTGCAAATGGCTTTTCCCACTCCCATACCTGAGAGCATTTCTCCTTCCCTCAAGTCCACTTCTTACAGAACTATATCTCAAACTCCAAAACCAATAAGCACCCCTAGCCCATGCATGGCTCTTCTTCCAACAAAGCACAAATCATCTTCGTCCCACATAGGCTTTTATTTGTCATCAATCTCTACCAGTTGGATGTTGCAAATCATCAACACTGCCCCGTTCCCCTCATTCCCCAAATAAAGAAAAACGTGTATCGTTAAACTAAAGTCTGCTTTATATACACTATTAACTTAGAATCAGAACAAATATCACTCTCCAGAAATTTGAATGTAAATTAGCTGGAAGTCATCGAAGAAGATTTAATGCATTAATTCAGAATAAATCATGGGGCTTTGTTATCGTTATCGCTTCACGTACCCAACATTTGTTAATGTTAAAGAAGAAAATATATGAATGAAACCATCAGAACAATGTATATCTCAAAAAAGTCCAACATTTCTTTAAAAAGGCTTCCTCCAAAAACTAGGAAATCACAACCTTCCTTGCAATGGAAAATTTAAGCATTGCTCATTAATCTTTCAGACTTTTGACAAAGAAGGTAGTACATTAGAGATCTTCTGGCTCTATGGCAAAGACACATGAAACAAAACATAGTCTTACCTCGTCCAAAAACCTAACCATGCTAATATTAGTATCACAAACGCATAGCTTTCAACTTAAATTATTTGTGAAAGTGAGTAGCCGGAGATAGGTGTGTTCAGCGTAGCAGTTTAAATAATCGTAAGTAGTTTAATTTGGCTAAACTATTAGATGTTATTTTATGGTAAAGTAATTGTTCAAGTAGTGTTGTGCAGACAGTTGTTTTCAAAACATTATAACTTATAGCGTTTCAAAATTAAAAGAAATGGTCTAAGATTTTCCCTAGTTTTTTCTCACCAAATTATTATCCTTGTTTTGCAGAAAAACCTACTTTGAGTTACCCCAACAAAAACTTTAAACATTAACAATCATATAAAAGCAGAAGAATCATAATTCAAATATGATAAACTCAAAAAAATCAGACAAAATTAACATAAGCCATCATATAGTATGCCAAATAAACACCCTCAAGCAATACAAAAAGGAAAATTCAGTTCAAAACGAAAGAGGAAAGGGAAAGAAACAAAACTAAGAGGGTCTTGATTCCAAGAGAGCTGCATGTCGTACTCCTGATCAAGGGTAAGGGGCTCCGAACCAGTAGCAGAGAGCAGGGAAGGGTCTTGCATCCATTGATGGTACTTTGGGACATGTTCTTTCATGTATTCCACCATTATGACTTTCTCTCCTTCCAAACTCACTCCCATCTTCTTCATCTCCCCTCGGCCCTCACTGATTCTCTGTAAGCTAACTTTATTCCGTACTAATTGAGGTCCCTTTCTCTCAAATAATCGAGTTAATATTTTGGGATTATTGTTTGTATTCAAAATAGACTTTATAATTCGACATTTTTTTTGAAATTCATTATATACTAGTATAATACCCGTGCAATGCACGAGATTTTTAAACTTTTATATATATAGTTATAGTTATTTAATCATTTTGATAATTTATTATCAGCATATTATCAATTATTTAGATTTAAAAAGGTATTTTATAATTATATAAAAAATTACATACTCGATCAAGATAGATAATTCAATATTAGCGCCACATGAATTTTATGTAAGTATAATGAAAAATTAAAGCATTATATATATTTGAATGATGAAAATAAGTAATTAATTTGAGGGAAAGGTAGGAATGTTTTATAAGTAATCTAACTAAAGCTAAAAATCAACATTAAAGACTCACAGTAACTAATATTATTTGAGCCAATGATGATGATTTCTATGCTTATTGCTTGCCTTTTATTTTACTCTATGCTTAAATTTCATTCCATGTAAGTAACACAAAATGAAGAGTTTTATTCTATTTATTGCATCAACCACATAACTCCCCATCTTCCTAAACTTACTTTATTAGATATATGGCAAAACAAATGATTCATGAAGTGGAAAATTCACAAATGACAAAATAATTGAAATTGATTCATGAAGTGATGACATTTGGCATAATAGATTCATGAAGTGACAAATGGCAAAGATGTTTGTCAATTAGTATATTGTATGATGATTATATATATATAATTCGACATTTAGGTTGTAATTGAATATAATTCGACCTAATATTAAATACAGACCGATAAATATGTTTAAAAATAAGAAAAAATTATATAAAACCACCTAATCTATACACTCTTTTTTAAAAACCCCCCTTATATAAATTTTTTTGCAAAAAACCACCTTCTATAAATTTTTTTGCAAAAAACCACCTTACATAATGCATTTCTTTGCAAAAGACTACCTGTTACTCTATTTCGTCAGTTGACCGGCATGTTTAACGTTTGACCAGCATGTGCTTTTGCAAAAACCACCTTACATAATGCATTTCTTTGCAAAAACCACCTTACATAATGCATTTCTTTGCAAAAGACTACCTGGTCAAACGTTAAACATGCCGGTCAACTGACGAAATAGAGTAATAGGTAGTCTTTTGCAAAGAAATGTATTATGTAAGGTGGTTTTCTGCAAAAAAATTTATATAAGGTGGTTTTTTTAAAAAAAGTGGGTATAGATTAGGTGGTTTAATATAATTTTTCCTTTTTTAAATCAAAACATAATTATTGACGTTTATTTTAATTATTAACCTGATACATAACTTATATCATACAATACTATAAAAGTGTTGGAAAATTCCAAGTGTCATCATTTGAAGAGTCATGACAATACATGATTTTTTAAATCAAAACATAATTATTGACGTTTATTTTAATTATTAACCTGATACATAACTTATACAATTCTATAAAAGTGTTAGAAAATTCCAAGTGTCATCATTTGAAGAGTCATGACAATATTTATCAAATTTAGAATCTAATATTTTTTGTTTAAGTTAAAAGCTAAATTAGGTAAAGTATTTTGTAGGATCT
Organism: Amaranthus palmeri; assembly: GCA_019776075.1. Lineage (NCBI taxonomy): Eukaryota > Viridiplantae > Streptophyta > Magnoliopsida > Caryophyllales > Amaranthaceae > Amaranthus > Amaranthus palmeri. The sequence continues at coordinate 1,552 of JAAKBH010000612.1, read as the reverse complement.
ACTATAGTAATTTTATTTAGTTAATTTCGAATTAAATATGTTCAATTAAATGAAAAAAAAAGTTATGTATCAGGTTAATAATTAAAATAAACGTCAATAATTATGTTTTGATTTAAAAAATCATGTATTTGATATATTTGATAACGATAGTATACAATACTTAGACTACTCACATCATAAAACATATTAAAAGGACTGAGATTAATTACACGTGGCATCTCCTCTATCAACACTGCCACATGTCGGATCATGATAGGCTTTGGATATTCATTTTTTCTCAAATTGGCATTTACTCAAATAGGCATTTAATTTAAAAGAGTAAGTAATTTAATTTTAAAAAGTAAGTAATAGGCCGGTAATAATCTTTGACCATAAGTAAGTAAATAGTAACTGTGGAAAATTAGAAGTAATTTAATTTTAAAAAGTAACTAATAGGGTAATAATCTTTGACCATAAGTAAGTAAATAGGCATTTAATTCAAATTGGTATTTAATTTAAGGAGGTAAGTAATAGGATACATACATTGAAAAAAAATAATAGACTAATTATTGCATTTTAATTGGTTTACATAAATGGTCAAACTTTTTAAGAGGCAACTTTATTAATTATACAAATCAACTATCCAAAATGGGATAATGAGATTTGGTGAATACAAATCAACTCCTATTAAGATATTGACCATACGTTGAAATCATAAAACATATCAAAAGAGTAAGTAATTTAATTTTAAAAAGTAAGTAATAGGGTCAAACTTTTTTAGAGGCAATTTTATAAATCATACAAATCAACTTTTTTAGAGGCAATTGAAGATTTCAACGTATAAGATTTCAACGTATGATATTAGCAATTGAAGAAATTCAAGCCTAAATATAAGATTTTAATGTATGGTCAATATCCTTTACATCAATGGTCAAACTTTTTTAGAGGCAATTTTATAAATCATACAAATCAACTATCGAAAATGGGAGAATAAGAGATTTGGTGAATACAAAAAATGCAATAATTGTGTGTTGACTGGAGAAACAACTATGAACAATTAATATTACAGCATAATAATTATTACAGCATAATAATAATTGAGAGAAATTTTGTCCATATTTAAATCAGAAAACATTTAAATCATACAAACCCTATATATATATATATATATATATATATATATATAGATATATATATATATATATATATATATATATATATATATATATATATATATATATATATATATATATATATATATATATATATATATATATATATATATATATATATATATATATATATATATATATATATATATATATATAATATATATATATATATATATATATATATATATATATATAGATTTAGGATCAAATGAGAAGGATTTTAAAATGAGAAGGATGAGAAGGATTTTGTTTGATTTTTTTTAGTTACTATATGTATATAAAAAGATACTATGTTATAAAAAAAGAACACTTTAAAATTTATGTCATAGTTACTTTTCTGCGTAACATAGTGACTTTTACATTTATGTGTTTTTGGCTCAATCTTGTCCATAGATTTTTTT